>VDFB02346455.1:0-25211 GCA_007258455.2 Sequoia sempervirens
TGTTTGGGCACATTCAAAGGAGAGAGAAGAAAGTCAATCCTCTTGTCCTCTTCTTAGCATGTTTGGGCGCATTTTACTCCTCATGAAGGATGAAAACTTTGACTTTGAATTTTTCAAACTTGCTTTGAGTCATGGGCGCATTTTAGCATATGAGAAGGATGACTCTTCAACTTCTTTATTTTTGTCTTGACATGGCCCCATTTGGGCGCATTTTGCTATGTGAGGAGGATGAAACTCCCAACGTGTTTTGACTTGTTGACTTCTCTTGTGAACTTGGGCGCATTTTGCCATAGGAGGAGGATAAACTTCATACTTAGAAAAATTTTGAACTTTCACCAGCTTTTCCTTGAGGGCGCATTTTAGCATGTGTGGAGGATTAACATCTTTGACTCCTTTGACCTCCTCTTAATATGGGCACATTTGATGGCTCTAGGAGGATGAATTTCATACTTAGAAAATTTTGAATGCTACTAGCTTGCATGTGGGCGCATTTTGGCATGGTTGAAGGATGAAACATGTTAGAAACTTTTTCAAACACCTTGAATACTTGCTGGGCGCATTTGGAGGTGGCAGGAAGATGAGACTTAACACTTAAAAAAATTTTCATTTCATGCTTGTGAAGAGGGCGCATTTCACCAAGACAGGAAGATATTTGAACACTTAAAAACTTTTCTCACTCTCCAGCTGAGGTGGGCGCATTTCCTGGGTGTTGTAGGATGAAATTCATGCCTTAGAAAATTTTTTCTTCGTTTTTTGCCAGTTTATCCATGCCCTGCTATAAATAGTAAGCCCTTAAATTCTCACACTTCAGAAGCTCAAAATGATTTGAAATTTTGAACATTGGATCTTCACGACCTTGTTACCCTGTTGAGACTGCTATTTCGGGTTGGCCTGCTATTTTTAGCCCATTTCTGAAGGTGGTTTGCTATTTATAGTAACCTCTCGTTTTTGGTACCTCCACAACTCTGTTTGCTCTGAAATTTGAATGAGGCGCTCCTCACCACGTGACCTGCCTGCTGACATTGGTGCATGCGGATGATTTGCTATTTTTAGCTTGTTTCCAAAATGACTTACTATAAATAGTAAGTGCTTCGTTTGCCCTCAAATTTTACCATCAGATAGCTTGAAGGATGCTGATCGCTGTGGTTTACACCGGTTTTTGAAAATTCTGACTTTTTACCCTTCTTTTCAGGCCCCGAAAGTTGGAAACCCTAATTTGTTCTGCATGCATATCAAATGACCTCTGTTTGTTCTCGTTTCTGTTGCATTGCAATCATCTCATGATTCTGAAGTGCTGGGAGGTAGCTGCCAAGATGTACCTGCTAAAAATAGTAAGTTCCTTATTGAGTGATTATCTCCGTTTGCATGTCGCGTCACTGCGAAGCTCTCTGAAAACCCAGAAGGAATCTCCAGACATGCGCTGAAAAACTCTGCATCCAAGCCTTGAAATCTGCTCCGAAAGCTGAACTGCTAAAAATAGAAAGTTGCCTATTTCAGCTCAAATTTTGCACACAAGTAGTTTGATGCGTTCTGAATGCAGTGTGATTGTCAAAATTTCAAAAATGCTGAAAGATTGCCCTGAATTTCACACTTACTAAAAATAGTAAGTAGTTAGAATCTGATGAAATTTTGCTGAGAGCCTACTGGAAGCACACTGACAGCAACGTTAGTCTTTATTTTCAATTTATTCACCTTGTTCGACCTCGGACTGACCAAAAGGATGGAAACCCTAATTTTCAAAGTTGGCCAAAATTTTACGTTAAAGCTCACAAACGGGCACATCCCTCGAAAGGAAGACAGCAGAAAGAGAGGGAGAGAGACAAAACCAAAGCCAAAAGACCAGAATGGAGCAAAAATTAGGGGTCCCCATCTTGAATGGGGCGATGTGTGAAAAGGTCACAACACTAGCAAGCTTATTGATGATAGGTTTGCCCTGCGTGGTCAACAAGAACACTTCGTGCTTAACTTCAATTATGATTGGCATGTTAGTATGCATCGTTGTGATGGTATTTACATGTTGAATTCTAATCTAAATATCCTCAACTACCCCTTTGAAGATTGCACCGACTTTGTGGAGACTGTCCAACGCGAGGCAAAGCAAAGTTCGGTTGAAGTTTGCTGAAGTTGAGCTCCATATCCCGCACTTAGGATAGAATTTAGACTTTCTAAACCCTGCACTCATTTAAATTCAGTACAATTTCTGGTTAGTATTAGGAACCTTGCACATACTTGATAAACCATTCGAACCACAAAAATCCCCTTTCCCTTTAATCCACTGTTTGTTGTTGATTGTCAAACAATTGCGTAAGTCCCCTCGTGATACCAGCAAAATCACAACGAACCAACTAAGGCTATCCATTGCATAGAAGGAACCTTGGAGTGGAAAGCATGAACTCTCTCGCAATCTGAGCATGCTGAATACTTTGATCAAGAGAGAATAGAGTAGCCGTTGGTCACTTTATTCTGTCGTTTGGTGTGGTCACAAAAAACACATCAACAAGTCCCCTTAACATAAAGTGCGCTAGCTTGGAGATGAACAATGATATGGATAAAAGTATGGATTCTAATGATGAGACCTTATTTGACCACATCTTTGCCCAATCATCTACGGTTGAAGATTGTAATGCATCCACAAGCAAGTTGGCTAATTCTATTGTTGACAAACATTCTACACATGAAGACAAATCAAGAAAGATAGTTCATGGCAGCCAAGGTCACTTCGATGATTGGGAACGAAAGCCTCTTGTAGTGGAAGATTTGGAAGGTCAATTTAGGGTGAAGGAAGAAAAGATTGTGAAAGTGTTATCAAGGATGGATGATACTCATAAACATATTGAAGACCTCATTTGGTCAACACAAATTGAGGAGAGGTGAAAAGGGATGGTAACAGGTATGTCTCATACACATTTGCAGTCCCTCAAAGAAGCGTTGGAATTCATAAAAGATGATTACTTGCAATTACTAAGAGATAGAGACATGGCTATCAAATTGGTGGACAAAAATAGGGAGATTGTTGATCTTTGCCTTCAATTGAGTGAGGCACATTACTCAATGCACAAAACAGGAAATCAGTTGTGTGTTGCAACCACTTTGCAAGAGCAAGAAGTCAATGCAAGAGACATGGAATGTGAACAGTTTGATGAAGAAGGTTTGATATTTCCAAGTTCATATCAAGAACAAGGAAAGAAAGTAGATATGATGGCTACAAGTGAGGTTTGCAAAAATCTATGTGAAGAATTCGATAGACAGGCAGATTCGGGTCATGAAGGCATCTACAAAGGAATGCAAGAGTTTTATGGTGGGTGACATAGAGATTTCAATTGATGAATCATATGAAGGTATGGGTTTTATTGGTGCTCCTCTGGTTGACCACAACGTTGTCCCATCATTCATGGTGGAAGATGTGAAGGAAGAGTTTGTAGCAGCCCATGGAGAGATTATTGATGAACACGATTCTGATTTCCTAAGTTTGGCCGGCAGTTCCTTGTCATCACATGAACCTTGCAATGAGGTCATCCATGAGAAGCTTGATGAGTATTCAGATTGCTCAGAGTCTGATTTTTTATCAGCAATTGATGAAGAAGATGAGGTTGATTTGGATACATCTTCAAGTGTGATCATTGACTCTCAAATTGGCACCACTTCTACACATGTTGAAAAATCAAAAGTGGGCATACAAGGCTGGGAACAAAAGCCTTTGGTGTGGGAAGACTTGCACGATCATTTGGTGATGACAAATGACAAGATAGCTCAGGCATTGTCAAGGATTGATTCTACTCATAGTCATCTAGAAGACCTCATTTGGGCAGCGCAAAAGGAGGAAAGACTAAAAGAAAATGCATCTTCTATAGCAGCCTCTACCAGGATGCAAAATGACAATGCAAGTTGCATAGAATGTGAACAAATTGATGGAAGAATTGAGGAGCTTCATGAGGAAACATCTTGTAGCTTGATGGCATCATTTGATGATGAGTTAGGTGGGACACTACCACTTCTCACTTGGAAAGACCAGGAGGAAGATAAAGATTTGGTGGTGTTTAGTGACTCCAAAGAAAGCATGGAGGAATCCCAAATGCTGATTTGGGACAGCAGCAATTTACTTTCCCATCCTCATGAGTTTGTTGTTTATGGTCATGAAAAAGTTAATAATATATATTTAACCATTGTTGACAACCCTCTTTTTGAGTTGAATGCTGACTTGACTTTAGATAATCCACTCTTTGAGTTGGATGATGAGGAGGCTCTTGATCCTAATGACACAAATTATATGCGGGTTTCAGGTGTGGGATGTAATTGTAAAGTTGAGCATACACTTAGTGGACCAGCCACTAATATCATGTCTTCATATGCACGTAATGATTTCCATAAGGCAGATTTGGTTGAGCCTTTGATTTTTCATGATGAGTTTGAGGAGTTATCTTTTCTAGAGGCTCGCATGGTAGAGTTTACATCCTTTAGACCAGCTTATGAAGGAGTATGCATGAATGGTGGCATTGTTGGTTCAGATATGTTTGAGTATGCTAACACTCTTGGAGAGGTTATTGATTCACTACTTCCTTATAATGCATATGGAGCTATTCTATTACCAAGGTATGGGGCATGCATGATCATTGTTCCTCTTGCTGAATGGATCATTGTTCCTCCTGCTGAACGGCATTTTCTTTCAGCAGTTGATTGGAGAAGTCGAAGGGATTTGCATCATCCTTTCCATGATGGAGGTAGACATGGTGATGAGCTTCTATCATCTTCTGACATTAGAGGTATCTATGACTTCTTCTGGAGTGAGGTTCTCAGTTGGATATATGATGTTTGAGTTTATAACAACAACACATGGCAGATCGACATAATTGATTATGCAATTACGATAATTTGCGATCCTGGCCTTGACATGATTGGTGCATTGTTTCTTTTGGATTTTGATGCATTGCTTCACAACTTTGGGAATAATGTTGTTATTATTAGAGTAGCGCAGCAGATTGGCAAAGCAGTGTTTTTGAGGTTGGTTTGGGATCTAGGTATTATCATGGTTGTTGTGATTGCTTGAGGGCAAGCAATCTCCGAGAAGGGAGGATTGTGATGTCCCCGTTTTTAAGCCAGATTACCTTTGAGAAATAATTAATTAAATATTTAAATAAGTCTTTACTTACATATTTAAGACATATTAATTATTTAATTAATTAATTTTATTAATAAATATAATATTTTGAATTAAGGCTTTTATAATAATTCAATTGTGGAAAGGAAACTGAAAGTTGGCCGATAAAAGGTGTTTGGGAGAATTGTATTGCATCATGGAAGGTTGTATAATGTTTGGATTTTGAATTGAAGAACCTGAGAACGGAAACTCTTAGACTTCAGGGGCCATTCTTGGACGAAAACTTGGGTTGGTCATTTTTGGTTTATATCCACAGTTGATTATCAAGCTTTGTGTGGATTCCTATCTGCATTGGAGAAAAGCACGGACGTGGGAAGTTCGTTAATATTCTGATCAATTGAGGAAGAATCAAAATCATATGTATTCCCCCATTTGCGACATTACCTTTGTTCTGAATCAAATATTATAACCAACTGAAGTTATTTACTAGAGGAAATAGGCATAGCGTTGGCGAATACATCATTGCATTTCTATACTTCAATATCGGTTGTGCATTCCAGTGTTGTTATTCATTGTTGAATACTATCGTGGACTCTATTCTGGCGAAACTCTTGATACGTTTGTTGAATGTTGACCGAACAACACTTGAACACAGGAATGTTATAGTACCATGGCTTATCCAATGGGATGGAGATGTTTCAAAAACGATGATAAGTTGAATCGATGATAGGAGATATGTCAATATAATGTTGCATATGCAAAACTCGTGGATGATACAAAGATAGCACTAAATATTCATCGGGCTAGCATGGAATGGTATCAACGGATTTGGTGAGGAGAGGTTAATTGTGAGGCGGTCGATATTATTAATCTGTGAAGACAGTAAACTTCATCGACATCTCATTAGACATAAATTCTCATCGTATCCTTATTTATGTTCATGTCACATTATTGCTAGCATCTGGAGACATCGGATGAATCGTCTCATGTGTGGGAAGCATATTGAAGCGCTGGAGTGCAACGAGACATCTTGGTCACGACCTAGACTCACAAAGGTGTTGTTAATGACGTCGTATTTAAGCAGTGTGGAAGGAAACGTAAGGCCCAATATCGGGTATAGTCGCAACAAGTGCTAACGTTTCTGTAGGAGGCCTAATCAAATGTCATAACGAGCATTCCATAAATATTAATGGTTGCTATTGCCAATGCGATTATATACTAGACAGTCATTTCCATTACTCTTCAGGAATCACGAGTTATTACAAGAGACAATAAAGTCACAGAACTGTCTACCAATAGTAGCAACTATAGGATGACGAGCACAAAGATTGATATTGCACGGTTGAAGATATAATGGAAGATCGATACATGTGTTGATGAAATCGGTCCTGGAATATTTCTGCCACTCTAGAACAAGGGTCCGACTTGGAGTTGGAACCCGCGTGGAGACAGGGGAGTCAATGATTGGGCTATCTCATCATGTCTGCATCTCTATTCTCATACATGTTGGGCGATACTCATGAATAAATGGGTATGCATTCATCTGATATTATGATTAATGTTTCCTGCTTGTTTGGTTCTGATGAATAATATATGATTGACTATTCATTTTTACATCTATTCATGGAACTATTAAATGAGTCAAATGTTTGGGAAGGTTGAATATAATTGATCCGATTGTAAGACTCTGTTCTGAATGTAAAGAATTGTCATATTTACTGAAATGGCCATATATTGAATAAATGGAAGAGTGATTGGATAATGATCTATCCATATTCAATTTGAATGTTCTACATTTCTGTATAGAAATTTGGAGACTTGTGTTCCTGTATTCAGTAAATTTGTGAAATCGCATTTCTTTTTAGAAGGCTGGAATTATACTCAGTTGACAACATGTATGGCATTGTCAATTAATCGAGATTAAACCCAAAAGACCACCTATCCAAAGTTGGGGTCATTACAAGCATGAACAAATACAATTTCCTATTGGTTAAAGCAAACCACAAGCAAGGTTGATTGAAAAACACCGACAAATACTATTTATTAGCTAAATCGAAGACCAATGTGTTAGCATCAACACAAGAAATGATAGTAGAACAAAAGAACATCACATGATTCCATCAAGTTGTCAAAGGAATACGCAAAGTTATCACTTTGATGAGCAACAAATATCAATGCAACGTTCGACAAAATTGTTTCAATTCAATTCAACTCCACGAAATTACAAATAGGTGAATAATCTCTACACATGTTTCTATAGCATAGGCTTTACATTGACTTATATAATAAGTCTAGCATCAATTCTCCTTACATTTTATGTATAAATGACAGATTTGTAGTTTTCCAACTAAAGCTTCTTGAAGCATCAAAAATAAATAAAAAATTGCTTTGAAAACAATTCTATCCTTATCCTCTAAAAATAATATAAAATAGTACTTTCTTTTCATTTTTGCTTCTCATCTCTAGTGTCCATCTAAATCAAGGGCTTTGATCTTCTAATCTTACTTCTAATTTCCTCTAGCTGATCCTCAATCTTGGCTTGGGCGTCACTTTTAATGAAGGGCATAGATTTGATGATTTTCTCCTTTATTTAATTTTAGTTTCCTTCCAATCTTCACTTGAGTGTATATACTAGCTTGGGTGCGACTTTTCCTTTGTTTCAATCTTCATTTTGGCAAGAAAAAACATGCTATTTTGGTGCCCCATAGCAATTTGCTTGTCATGGCATTCCATCACCATGAGACCACATTTCTTTGAGGCATTTTTTCAAAAGTTTACTGCCTTGTCTATGCTACCACATTTTTCATTTATGTCTACCAAAGCATTTTATCAAACAGTTCACTGCCTAGCTGCTATGTCTAAAATCCTAAAACAGGTGATTTCAAACAAGCTATGGATGCTTGGAAAAAATCTATCAAAGCATAATAGTAAGCAATAGCATAGACAAGGCAGTGAAGTGGTTGAAAAATTGCCTTAAATAAATGTGGTCTCATGGTGATGGAATGCCATGCAAGATTGTCATGGCATTCCATCACCATGAGACCACATTTCTTTGAGGAAATTTTTCAACCAGTTCACTTCCTTGTCTATGCTACCACATTTTTCATACATGTCTACCAAAGCATTTTATCAAACAGTTCACTGCCTTGCTGCTATGGCTAAAAGCCTTAAACAAGTGCTTTCAGACAAGCTATGGATGCTTGGAAAAAATCTATCAAAGCATAATAGTAAGCAACAAGCTATGGTCTCATGTTTTTTTTTTTTTCGTGCGAAAATCAGTGTGATTTTATTTGCATTTTTTTGCAGGTTTTAAACACATTTTTTTGGCAATCTTGCAGTTTGAAATGGGAAAAAATCGTTGACCAAAAGGTCAAATATTTTTTCAAAAAATCGGGGAAAAAATTGGCCAGCCTGCAGATTTTTTAAAAATCGGGATTAATCAGGATTTTTTGCAGATTATTGCTTCTATGGTACGGCCTCTCCTCATAAGATACGACACCCACTATGAAGTGTATGACAGCTTGGAGGAAGGCTCAATTCCTTTGTGGAGAGCTGCACTAGCCTTTTTGGTGCATAATATAGCTGTGTTGGATATTACCATGGAATAAATACCTTCAACATGCTTCTATTCCTCCTTTGTGAGGAATATGTGAGGTGTACGGCCCCTTTGTTGGGCTAGGAAAATGGTATGGCTGGATTGTAGTTCCCAACCAACAATAAAATTTGATTTCTTCTTTTCTTTTTATTTATTTATTTTCTGCTTCTTCTCATGCACACACAACACTGCGATTTATGTTTCCACTTGCACACACACATACACATTTATTATTTGTTGGCAAATCCCAATAAATTTGTACTTGAAAGTGCCAAATCCTACAACTAGCCACTAAACTTGAAAACTCAGTTGTCTTCATTGAATGCCACTATGAATTCTACTTAAATTCACCTTTGATTTGACTAGGAAGAAATCTTTCATCTTTGAAGCCAAATATCGATAGGTTTTTCGTCCTAGGGTTTAATGTTGAACTCACAGTCCAAACTTTGCAAAAGAGAGAAATAAGATGACCAAGATGTCTAATCTCCTTTTTGCTCTTCCTTTTATACTTTGCCTGCGATTTCAAGAACTTTTATTTTAAAAATCAAAATTGCATAAAGTGACCTTTTTAATTTTTAATTAACTTTTGGCCCGTGGAAAGTCACTTTAATGTATTATGACGTTTTTTAAATAAAATAATTAATTAAATTAAGTTGTTTGAAAAATAACAATGTTAGAAAACTTAAATTTAATTAATTAAAATATTCCCTCGCCAAGCCCTGGAATTAGCCTATGAGAATGAAATAAGCTAAGGGTTCCATTTTGAACACTTATGTTGAAGAAGAGGACATTAAAACAAACATCAACAAAACAACAGATCCAAACCCTATCTCAGTAGCAACAACAAACTCTTTAAAAAATGATGGCTAGAAACATAAATTACAGCTGGTCCAATGGCTGAAACAACAACAAACAATTAGAAACCCTAGGTGCCTTGATAATGATGGCTAGAAACAATGATCAAAGGCTGGTAAGGTAGATTGAATAATGCATTGAAAGACTTAGGTAAGATAGATTGGGTAAGCAAGTAGAGGTGGAAACTAGAGATATTTAGATGTTCAGTTGCAACCACCACACCTCACTTGCTTTCTTACGGACTTTTTCGAAGAAGGAATTCCTCAAATATGTGGAGACTACAATGTCAATTATTTCATTTTGTTAGAGAGGATGCTTGAGGTGTAGGAGGCTCTATAGTTGATCATGGTTAATTTAGAGTGGAGTAATGCAAACACTACTTAAGGAAAAGGTGTCAAACAAGAGATCTTTGATGATAAAGTCCTACAACCAATTGATAGTAAAATCTTAAGTTTCTCTATTGTATGACATATTTTGAAGTTTTCTATGGTATGACCCATTACAAAGGCCTACATAATGTGAGTAGTTGACTTGGAAATTGCTATACTATTTCCATATGTTGCCATCTTCTCCATCATGCAATCATTTTTGGATTTTTCCCTAATGTATAATCTTACATAGTCTCATTTTTATCCATAAATTTAGAACAATTTTAAGTTTGAACACTTCTCATTTGCTGTGCAATTTGATAGAAACATTTCCATTGTACGACTTGCTCAAGGAAACTCTCTTGTACAGTTTGAACAATTTTACCCTTTTGTTATTGTTGTATGGTTTGCTACTTCCCATTTTTCTGTTGAAACAATCTTTGCATCTTGATAGCCTTCTATAGTTTGGTACTTCCCAAGGAGTTATTCAAACAAGCTAGCGAGTTGGGAAAAGGCACATCCCTTGCCTTTAAGAGAATTGAACAAGATTTTCATGATGGTAAGAATTTTAAAGTGCTTGAAGTTCTAGGTATGGTGATCAGCTTGCTAAAACATTTTCAAACTCCAATGTACATTCAAACTTGACTACTATTTATTGTTTGTATCGTCTTTTGCAAAAGCTCATTAAATTGTATGGCCACTAGTGAGTACATTCTTCATACAATGCCTTATGTTCAAGATATGTTGGCTATGTTGATGATCATACTATACTCCATAAGTTTCCTTTCTACGTCTAGCTGAAAACACCATTGTTGATTTTCAATTAGCTATGTTGGAAGCTCAATAGTTTTAGGGTCTTACTCCATATTTTGTTGTGGAACATCTATTTTATGCTCAAGCTATTTTGGCTAACAAGGGAAATCATTAGCGTGAAGGTTCTTCCTTTACAATGCCATCACAAATTTGGAAAGCTTTACCTGATGTTACGTGATATATTGTTTTGTTCATAACATATCAGCTTAGAATAAAATGACGTTGCTAGTATAAAATGGATTTGTAATGTTTTGTTAATTTGTTTGTATTTGACTATGTATTATTTACTTGTTAGGTTGTGGTTGGTTTTTAGGAGTTAGTTGTTAGTAGTTGTTGATGGTTGTGTTTTGCTTGGCAATCGTTGGGTATTTTAAATAGGTTTCTTGTGGTTAGGGAAATGTAATGTCCTCATTTTTAGCACTATGCTTTCCAGTGACTGTTAGCCTATTCCCAGATGCTCGTAGGCTAGTCAGAGGCAGAATTAGGGTTTCCTATTTTCTAGGAGGCTTCTTTTTGTGGATTTAGGGGTGTGCATGCAGGAGTTTTATAGAATGGTCTCTGGGTCTTTCTGGGTTTTTAGAGAGCTTCAAGGTGGTATGACATGCATTTGCACTAGGTGACTTTTCCGGACTTGCTATTTTTAATAAGTTGCGACGACTGTTTGGATTGTGCTCAAAATGAGTTTGGAGTCACTATTTTTAGCAGTATGCTATTTTAGTAAGTGCTATTTTTGGCAGTGCTATTTTTAGCAATAGTTCAACAGTTCAGTGCAATGTCTAATTCTAGCAGGGTAGTATTGGCAGTTTGGTCTCCAACATTCTTGGAGCTTGTTTTGGCAGGTCATGGCTTAAGTGATTTTCAAATATGGACGACTTGTTGGAAATTATAATGTTTTAAGTTAAATATTTTACTAAGGCTAAATGGGACGCCACTTTTGGAGAGATAAGTGATTTTTATAAAGTTATTTCACTTAAGTCATTTTGGACAACTAACCTTGTGAGTAATTGCATTTTATTAAAAGTTATATTTCTCATATGCCTTTGGACGCCTAAGTCAAGTGTTAGTTTTATAATCAGATGTAATGCACAGAAAATTAATTCAAAATCAACACAATGACACAACAAATACCCTGGGAAAACCCTCCTCTTGAGGGAGAAAAACCCAGCAACAAAGATCTCTTTATTATATAAAAATAATGACAACAAGTCTCTTTACAATGAGGCCAATCTCAAGGCCAATAATCAACACCTTCACAAGATGCAATGATAGACAAATAATCTGAACTTCCTTGCAACTCAAATCTGCTCTTGAAGAGTTCGCAATCTGCTCTTGATGACTTCGCAATCTGCACTTGATGAATTTGCAATCTGCTCTTGGTAATTCACACTCAAGAGAAGAGAAGAGACTTTGAACTTGCTTGCTTGATGATTGAATGGATGGAATGAACTTGTATTTATACAATTTGGGAGAGAAAGGTTGCACCTCTCCATGCAAGGTGTAATGTCCCCGTTTTTAGCACTTCACTTTTCAGTGATTGGTAGCCTATTCCCAGTGTGCTGTCGGCTGGTCAGTGGCAGAATTAGGATTTCCGGCTGTTTGATGGGTTCTCTTGATGATTTAGGGTTTTGCTTGTTGGAGTTTGGTTGTTTGGATTCTGGTTTCCTTCTGGGTTTTCAGAGAGCTTCGCAGAGGTATGACTTGCAACTGCGTCGGGCAACCTTTCCGAACTTACTATTTTTAGTAAGTTATGACGGCTACATCTCGGAGTTTGGGATTTTGGAGTGCGGATTCTTTCTGGGTTTTCAGAAAGCTTCGCAATGGTGTCGCATGCAGTTTGATCCGAGCGACTTTCCGAATTTACTATTTTTAGTAAATTCTATTTTTGGCAGTGATCATGCAGTTACCAGTGCAGTTGGCTTTCTTCTTCAGTCGGTTCAGTTGGCTTGTTCATTTTTGGCTTTGGGGCGCATTTGGAGAGATAAGTCAAATTATTTAAATAAAGTCATATTTTAATGTTATATTTTACTGTTGACCCCCCTTAGCCTAGTGATTGAACTTTAAGTTGTTTTAAAAGGTGGTCTTTATGGGTGGATGCCTCATTGAGGTGAATTATTATATATTAAAGTTCAAAATATTACTTGGAGAAAAGGACGCCCATTTTATGGAGTGAAGATTTTAAAATAAAGTAAAATTAAACCTTGAGAAAGGGGGCGCCCAAATTGGAGGGAAAAGAAGACAATTCAAATTTGAAAATTAGGGTTTCTTTTCTAGAAGCTTCTGGAGGGTCTTCTCAAAATTATATAAGGAAGCCTTGGGCCTTCATTTCAGTATCTTATGACTTCTATATTGTTATGCTGCCGAAATGGTAACGGATTGCTTCGAGGAATGAATGCCTCCTAGCCTTGGCTCGACTTCGTGCTTGAGAGATAGCACCTAGTGGAGAGGTTTGCTTGTTTGAGTGACATTTTGTAGTGAGGTTTGCATTTGTAGTTTGGGTTTACTTATGTAGTTCAGTTTATTGCATTTTATGTCATTTTCTGTAGTTGCTGATAACAGGGCTGAATCTATAGTTTCACTCATAAATCAAAAAATACAAAAAGAGTTGTTCTGGGTATTGTCTCATTGGTTTTCTTTGTTGGAAGCGACCCTTCATGAATATTTGCAGATTTTAATACGAAGTTTATGATTTTATAAAGCAAATTCGTCATTCCTTGTAGGGCGCCCTTTCTGGAGTGCTTTGGGATCCGTGCCATTAATTAATAGCTACTTTTAGCTGTCCTTTCTCATAACTAAACTAGGCGCCATCTTTTTATAGGTCCATTGCATCAAATTTGAAGTCTTTTGGGTCTGTTTAGAGTGATATATGAGCATTTTAGTGAGTCTAAGGGGTGCTGGTTCAGTCATTCATGTTGCTGGTCTGTCAGACCAGACTTGGAAAAATTGCATTTTAGTGTGGATAGAGTGCTAAATAGTCATATTAGACCATGTGGAGGACATACTTATCATTGCAGCAAATTGAAGAGATCTAATCCGTGTTTTTGCAGGCATTCTCCATCATATTGTAAGCTGCACAGTAGTACTGTCAGCATTTCTTCATTCTGGCTCTTTATGTTTTGTAATTGCCCACTGCACAAGTGGAAGAGGCTGGCTTGCCGCCTATCTACAGTTGAATTGCATTGTAATATCTTACATCTTTGCCCTATGGTAGCTCCATTCCCACTCCGGGTTTGAAAGCACATTCTGGGTGTTGAGTTTATTTCGAAGTTGCATTTGTATTTCTTTAAATCTCCACCATATGGTCGCCTCATTCCATTCTGGTTTGGGTAGCACATACTTGGTGTTGAGTTACTTTCAGTTGCAGTTCTGATTTATTGTACTGACGATCCTCTTGCCATATGACAGCCTCTTGTTGAGATTGAGTGCGCATTCTTGGCAAAGAGTTATATTGTAACTGCTGGTTTGATTTATCCAACCCTAACGGGTGCCTTCTGCATTTGTGTGTACTTGGCAAAAATCGAAAAAATTTGGTCCGGTTCTTTACACAAGGTCAGCCATCATAAAAATATAATTACAATTAATAAAATGCAAGTTACAAGGAAGGTCGGCCAAGATAACAATTACAATGTTGCCATATGAAGCGCCTCTTCACATTAAATAATCACAAATAAATAAGGAAGTATGAAGCCCGAAGCTGCTAAACATCAACACTCTCTCTCAGCTAGGGAGAAATACTTCCAGCTGCATAAGACACATCACCTCATTGTGATGTCTACCACAATGGCTACAACCATATGTGGAAAAGAAAGATATCACCTCAACATGATATCAGATATCACCTCATTGTGATATCAACCATAATGGCTACAACCATGTATGGTATGTTCAAGTGTTCATCACTTGCGTGATGTAGTCAACTCAACATGACGTTCACCATGGCTCTCCCAGAGGGTGAAACACAAGTACAAGAAAATCATCACGGACTCTCATGTGATGCTGTCATGGAGTCACACACATGACATCCACCATGGCTCTCCCAGAGGGTGGAAACAAGGGCTTTCACCTCAAATCTCAAAAGAGAAATGCATTAACAAGGGATTGCACCTGAAATCTCTCTCAAAGAGAAATGCATTAAAGAGGATCACTGATACTGAGACTCCTTCTTAGCTAGGGCTCGATTCTCCACCATACCAAGCTTGTCTCGAAAGTACTCAAACTTTATCCTGGAGAGAGGCTTGGTGAGAATGTTTGCTGTTTGCTCATCACTGCTAATATACCTCAACTGTATAGCTTTCCTCAATACCATATCTCTGATATAATGGTATTTGATCTCCACATGTTTAGTTCTGTCATAGAACACATGATTGACAAAAAGCTTCACACAACTTTGGTTATCACAATGAATGATAGTAGGCTCCATTGATTGTCCAAACAATCCTGCAAGGAGCTTACGAAGCCACACTGCTTCCCGAGCTGCCACACAAGCTGCAATATACTCTGCCTCTACTGTACTCAATGCTACAGATGACTGCTTCCTACTGCACCAGGAAATCATAGCGATCCCAAACTGAAGCAACATCCGTAGGTGCTCTTCCGGGATTAGTGACGCACCTTCCCAATTAGAATCAGTATAGCCATGCAACTCCAGATCCACACCTGAGGAATATCTCAATCCATATCCAACTGTGCCACGCAAGTTTCTCAGAATATGTTTTGCTGCAACAAGATGTATCTGCCTCGGTTCACACATGAACTGACTAAGTGCACTCACTGCATAGCAGATATCTGGTCTAGTGTTGACTAGATACATCAAGGATCCAATCAATTGCTTGTACATTGTGGGATCCACCAAGCCTAAACTAGCTGCAACCTCTTGTTGTGACCTTTTTCACACATCGCCCCATTCAAAATGGGGACCCCCTAAATTTTTGCTCCATTCCGGTCTTTTGGCTTGGGTTTTCCTCTCTCTCTCTCTGTCTCTTTTCTGGTGTCCGTCTTTCTGGGGTTGCGCCCGTCAGTGAGTTTAAGTGTGAAACTGACCAAGTCTGAAAATTAGGGTTTGAGTCTTCCTGGTCAGTTTGAGGTCGAATAGGGTGAATATATTGAAAATTGAGCTTAACATTGTTATCAGTGTGCTTCCAGCAGGCTTCCAGCCAATTTTCATCAAATTCTGAGGTACTTACTATTTTTAGTAAGTGCAAAATTCAGGGCAATTTGTCAGCTATTTTGAGATTCCGACAGTCACACCGCATTCAGAGTATATCAGGCTACTTGCATGCAAAATTTGAGCGAAAACAGACGACTTACTATTTTTAGCAGTCCGGCTTCCGGCACGAATTTCAGGGTGCAGATGCAGAGTTTTTCTTTGCATGTCTGCATATTCCTTCTGGGTTTTTCGAGACCTTCGCGATGATATAACATGCAAAATGATACGATCACTTTCAGAATTCAGCCTTCCGAGGCTATTTTCAAGGTTTGCATGTCAGGGTTTCTTTTGCATGTCGGGTGATTCCTGGTGGGTTTTTCGAGAGCTTCGCGATGGTGTGACATGCAAACAAAGATACCCACTCAGTAAGGAACTTGCTATTTTTAGCAGGTGTGTCTTGGCAGCCGCCTCCCAACAGTTCAAAATTACAAGCCGATCGCAGTGCCACAGAAACGAGAGCGAACAGGGATCATTTGGTACGCATGCAATGCAAATTAGGGTTTCCACTCGGAGTCTGGGTGGTTAGCAAAAGTCAAAATTTTCAAACCAATGTAAACCAATCACATCAAAGATCCATCGCTATCCGCGGTGAAATTTCAAGTCAAATGCAGCACTTTACTATTTATAGTAAGTCAATTTGGAACCGGCTAAAAATAGTAAATTGAGTGCATGCGCCGGTGTCAGCCAGCAGGTCACGTGGTGAGGAGCGCCTCATTCAAATTTCAACTCGATCGGAGCATGGGAGCTATCAGAAACATGAGGTTACTATTGATAGTAAACCACCTTCAGAAACATGCTAAAAATAGCAGGGTGACTAAAAATGGCAGTGCCGACAGGTTGACGAGGTAGTGAGGATGCAGTGTGCAAAGTTTCAAGCCGTTCCGAGCTTCAGAGGTACAAATTCAGAGGACTTACTATAAATAGCAGGGCATGAGATACTGGCGAAGGAACGAGAAAGTTTGTCTAAGTCTGGAACTTCATCCAGAGGACATAGCAAATGCGCCAGGTGAGTAAGAAAGCATAAAAAAATTCTAAGTATGGCGTTCATCCTGCTCAGGGGTCCAAATGCGCCCAAGGCACCAGAAGTCAAAGAAAGTCAACGATGTTCATCCTGCTACTAGGCCAAAATGCGCCCAAAGAAAGCTCAGGAGGTTTAAAATTTTTCTAAGTATGAGAAATCCGCCACCACCCTCAAAATGCGCCCAAGATGCAAGCTTATCCTTCACAGGGGGTGAAATGCGCCCAAAGTTGTAGGTGGTCAAAGCAAAGTCAACACTCAAATCCGCCTCACCCTCCTAAATGCGCCCATCCTTCTCATGTATCAAAATGCGCCTAAGTTGCAGAGGGTCAAAGCAAAGTCAAACATTTTCATCCTTCCCCCTAGGCAAAATGCGCCCAAACAGGGCCATGTGAAGACAAAAAATAGAAGGTGAAGAGTCACCCAAGGACGTTGGAGAAGGTTATCCACCAGCTACATGAAAATGCGCCCAATTTGAAAGAAGAGTCAACAAGTCAACACGTTTATCCTTCTCATGCATGGAAATGCGCCCAAGGCAAGGAGGGAGTCAAACAGGTCAAACGTTTTTATCCTCCTCACCCTCTAAAATGCGCCCAAACTTGTGCATGTCAAGACAAAAGGGGTGGAGTTGAAAGGTCGTCCAGTGGATAGGCTCAAATGCGCCCATGTTTGGATAGTAAATGGTGAATGAGGGTGGTAATTGAGGTGAAAATTTTGCCAAGGCGTGGTAAACTCAAGATAAAAGCTAGGCGTTATCCTCCATCATGTGTAGAATGCGCCCAAGGTGGTGGGCCTTAGAGAAATTTTGCTAGGCGTGTGTGTTGGGTTCTTAAATAAAATATTTTCTAAGTGTTGGAGAAGTTGCCTAGGTGTTGGGTTCTTAAATAAATATTTTCAAGTGTGAAGTGTGAAGTGAGCAATGACAGTGTGCTAGGCGTGGATAGAATTTTGCCAAGTAAAGTTGAAATTTCCCAGCACCGGCAAGTGAGCAAATAAAATTTTATAAGGAAAATTCTCAACGTGAAATAATTTAAATATTTTCTAAGGCAAAATATTTTCTTCTTAGAAAATACGCCTGGAGCCTCAGGGTGATGAAATTTTCCGAAGCACGAGCGATGTTCTCAGTGATGAAGTCAGGAATGCAGGATGAATTCAAATTTTCCGAATTGGAGCAACACAGAGTGATCACAGGCGAAGAATGGATTTTAATTTGATAAAATAATATTTTTCTAAGGTTCAAAATTGAAAAATTAAATGAACCCGTTCGTTGGGTACCCATTAATTCGAGGTGTTCTGAAGAAAATTTTCTTCTGGGTACTGAATATTTGCAATGATAAATGGATTTCCTAGTCTTCCGAACTTCGCCGACACTTTTTCAGTGAAGAATTTAATCAGTGCTCAAATTGTGAATTTTCCTAAGGGAAAATTTAAAATTTTCTAAGGCAGAGTGAATAAAATGTGTTTTCAAAATGAATTTTCTTCGAACGATGAACTTGAAGTCAGTTGCCTAGATAATTTTAATTAAATTCTTCGAGGATGAATTTTCTAGAGCAGAGGAGAAGTTAAGTTTGAATTCAAGTGACAGAGCTCCGGCTGGTGGATTAAAAAGGATGAATTAAATTAAATTTTCAAGAATGAATTCAAAAACGCCAGTCAAAGTCAAGTTTCTAGAAGAATAAGATTCCCAACGACTGGAGACAAGTGTCAGAAATACCAGAGAGGGAAAATTCGAATTCTTGAAGTGGAGTAGTGGAGTTTAATTGCACTGGCTAAAATTAACTTCTTCTAGAATTCGAATTTTAGCTATAAAATGAGCAAGTTTCTCACTTGTTTTCACAGCTGAAGAAGTCAAACTTGCTCTGAGAGTGAAGTGTTGCAGTGAATTGTTGCTTGAAGAGTTTGAAATCTGAAGGTTGCTGAGTTAAAAAGGGACGCCTTAAGTTGCTGGAGAGCTTGAAGGAATTCAAATTTTGCTGAGGAGTTGAGTTTGCTGAAGAGGCTCACTTGGAAGTTGATCAAATTTGCAGTTGAAGGAGGTGCGCCTTGAGTTGCTGAGAAGTGCAATTGCTGAAGTAAAAGAGGTACGCCCTTGCTGGTTAAAGAAGTATTTGCTGAAGTATAGAGGTACGCCCTTGCTGGTTAGAAAGAAGCTGAGGATTATGCTGAGAGGACGCCTTGTAGTAAATTGAATTGTTGAGAACTTAAAAGGCACGAACTTGCTAGTTTGCTGATTGCTGATTGCTGATACAAAGTTACGAAGTTCAAATTGCTGATTAGGATAGTGAAGTGAAGCCATCAAAGTCTACTTAGAAATCTGTTCTAAGTATTGAAATTCAAGAAAGAAGCTGAGGTTTGCAAACACGAGAATTATTGCAGCTTCTAGAATTCGACTGCAGCCCCTATACAATGCCTTATTTTATTAAATTTAATTGCTGATGAATGTTTGTTATGTTGCAGATGGCTGAAGCGAGGACAACCGGAAAGGACAATGGTGCCTCAAGACAAGCTGTGATCAAAACGCTGAGCAAGACGTTCATGCCAGAGTCGAAGTTTATTTCAAAGCTGGGCAAGTTGACAGACACTAACCTGGGCTCCGTCAACCTAGAAACCTTCAAGAACAGGATGTTTGGAATTGGCAGTCATCAGGCTTCAGTCACTTCGCACAACATCGTCCGAAGTGGACTATATGCAGCTGCTGGTTTCCCGCCAGCTATACAGTGTTCGGAGCTGATAATGGAGTGCGCTAATTGCTACGAGAAGGAACACCGGTCGATCATGTCACCTGATGGCCAAGTGCTTGCCAATCTTACTCCGGCAGCCATTGGTGAAGCTTTCGGGATCCCGGTGCATAGGAATATGATCTACAAGTCCAGAGAACGGGCTGAGCGGATGTATGCTTCTGCTTTTGAACGATGCATGGAGACAATTAACACCCATTGGATGAGCACTCCCAAGCCTTCTCAAACGAAGTTGCCCAAGCAGATCATAGCGGATGACTTGAAGCAGGAATACTGTGATCTCATCATGATGCTGAGCAGGGTTGGAGGTTGCCCACAATTGTTTATTTTTGAACCCTGGATGTTTTACTACATCAACCTGGTGCTAGAGGGAAAAGACTTGTTGTGACCTTTTCACACATCGCCCCATTCAAGATGGGGACCCCCTTATTTTTGCTCTGTTCCGGTCTTTTGGCTTGGGTTTCTCTCTCTCTCTGTCTCTGTCTCTTTTCTGGTGTCCGTCTTTCGGGGGTTGTGTCCGTCATTGAGCTTAAACGTGAAAATATTGGCCAAGTCTAAAATTAGGGTTTCATCTTTTCTGGTCAATTCAAGGTCAAGTAAAGTCAGTAAATTGAAAATTGAACTTAACAATGTTGTCAGCAGGCATCCAGCGGGCTTCCAGCCAGTTTTCATCGAATTCTGAGGTACTTACTATTTTTAGTAAGTCTGCAATTCAGGGCAATTTGTCAGCATTTTTGAGATTCCGATCATCACACGGCATTCAGAGTATACCAGACTGCTTGCATGCCAAATTTGAGCAAAAACGGACAATCCTATCTATTTTTAGCAACCGCTTCTGTGGCGATTTCGTGGTCCGTGATGCGAAGTTTTTCTTTGCATGTCCGATATCTTTGGTTTTTCGAGACCTTCACACGATATAACATGCAAGACGATGATCACTTTCGTGATTCAAATTTTCCGAGGCTATTGTTAGGTTTGGTATGTCGAAATTTCTTTGCATGTCGCGATTCCCTGATGGTTTTTTCGAGCTTCAGCGATGGCGTGACATGCAAACGCAGGATTCTCACCGCAAGGGAACTTGCTGGCTTTAGTGTATGTCCCGACAAATTACCACCCGCTAGCCGTATTCACGAAATGATCGCGAACGCTACTTAAACGTGAAGGCGAACGGAATTCATTTGATACGCATGCAAAGGTGTTAGGTTTCCACGGAGCCTAAAAAATAGGCATCAAAAGTCAAAATCTTCAAAATCCGATGTAAACCATCACATTAGCTGCCTTCAAAGCATTCACCGGGTGAAATTTCGTGTCAACGGAGCACTTACCATTTATAGTAAGTCAAATTGGAACCGCTAAAAATAGTAAATCAAGCGCATGCGAGCTGCCACCAGCAGGTCACGTGGGTGAGGAGCGCCTCATCAAAATTTCAAGTCGATCCGAGCAATGGAGCTATCAGAAATAAGAGCTGACTATTTATAGTAAGCCACTTTCAGAAACAAGCTATAAATAGCAGGGTGACTAAAAGTGGCAGTGTCGACAAGTTGATAAAGTCAGGAGGATGCTACGTTTGAAATTTCAAGCCATTCCGAGCTTCAGAGGCGCAAATTCAGAGAACTTACTATAAATAGCAGGGCACGTAAGCTGGCGAGGGTGATAGAAAATTTTCTAAGTCCAAAACTTCGTCCAGCAGGCATAGGAAAATGCGCCCAGTTGATGAGGAGGCATTAAAATTCTAAGTTTGAACTTCATCCAGTAGACAGGCCTAAATGCGCCAAGTTTGAAAAAGGTCAAACAAAAGTCAAAGGTTTTCATCCTGCAGCAGGGGCAAAATGCGCCCAAAATGAAAGAAGGAAAGTTGAAAAAAAATTCTAAGTATGAAAAATCCGCCACCCTCATCAGAATGCGCCCATCCTTCACAAGCATGAAAATGCGCCCAAAATTCAAGGTGGTCAAAGCAAAGTCAAACATGAAAATCCGCCTCCAACAAGGAAATGCGCCCAAGGTTGATGTTCATCCCTCACACAAGAGAAAATGCGCCCAACTTGCAAAGAGTCAACAAGGTCAAAGATTGTTCATCCTTCTCCAAGGCTAAAATGCGCCCAAACTGGGCCATGTGAGGACAAAAAACGGAAGGTGAAGGGTCACCCAAAGACGTTGGAGAAGTTTCATCCATCTGCTACATGGAAATGCGCCCAAAGGAAGAGAGAGTCAACAAGTCAACACGTTTTATCCTCCTCACCCTCCAAAATGCGCCCAAATCATGCATGTCAAGACAAAAAACGGAAGTTGAAAAGCCACATGAAGGCATTTGCAAGTTCGTCCTCCTCCTACAAGGAAATGCGCCCATGTTTGGATGGTAAATGGTAAATACAAGTGGTAAGTAAGGTAAAAATGTTACCTAAACATGGTGAAAGGTGGTGAAAGCTTGGGCGCTATCCTCCTTCATGGCTAGAGTGCGCCCAAGGTGGTGGGCCTTAGATAATTTTGCTAGGCGTGATTTCTCCAAGAGTGTTGGACGCCTAAGGTGATATGCTAGGCGTTGGAAAATATTTGAAAGTGTGGAGAATAAAATGTCGAGTGAAGTATGCGCCAATGTTTGAAGGGAGTTATAAGGTGATTTTAAAAATCTTGAAGGCGTTGAAATGTTTTGAAATGTGCTAGGCGCCTCAAGAGAAAATAAAATATTTTCTAAGTGTAAAAAATTCTCTAAGGCGTTGGGCTTTTAAATGAACTTTTTCTAAGTGTGAAGTGATACGGGATGAGGTGAAGATGAAATGTGCAAGGCGTGCCGGGAATGAAGTTGATATAAAATGTTCTAAATGAAGATTCCTCTCCACTGGCAATCAAATTTTTTCTAAGGCAAGTTTTCAAAAGTGCAAGAGAATTTTAAAATATTTTCTAAGGCAAATTTATTTTCCTTGGAAAATACGCCTAGAGCTTCAAGTTGATGGAAATTCTCAGAGCACGAGCAACTTTTCTCAGTGATGGAGTCAAAGATGATGATAACGCAAGGTGATTCAATTTTTCAAGAAGTCTGGGCAACACAGAGTGATCACAGGCGAAGAACGAATTTAAATGATGGAAATAATAATTTTCTAAGGTTCAAAATTTGAAAAATTAAACGAACCCGTTCGTTGGGTACCCATGAATTCGAGACATTCTGACGAAAATTTTCTTCTGGGTACCGGACGTTTGCGATGATGAATGGATTTCCAAATCGCCGACACTTTTTCAGTAAGGAATTTAATCAGTGCTTGAATTATGAATTTTCCTAAGGGAGAATTTCAAATTTTCTAAGGCAAACGTAAATAAAATGTGTTTTCAAAGTGAATTTTCTTCAAACGATGAATACGAAGGGAGCTGCCTAGATAATTGTGATTAAATTCTTCGAAGATGAATTTTCCAGAGCAGATGATGAAGTTAAAAATTTGAATTCAGGTGACAGAGCTCCGGCTGGTGAGTTAAAAGAAGATGAATTAAATTAAATTTTCGAAAGCAAAATCCAAGGCGCCAGTCAAAGTCAAGTTTCTAGAAGAATAATATTCCCGACGACTGGAGACAAGTGTCAGGAACATCAGAGAGGGAAAATTCGAATTCTTGAAGTGGAGTAGTGGAGTTTAATGGCACTGGCTAAAATTAACGTCTTCTAGAATTCGAATTCTAGCTATAAAATGGAGAAGTTTTTCACTCATTTTCACAACTGGAGAAAGGCAAAGTTGCTAAGTCTGACTGTTGCTTGGAGAAGTTCGAATTTTGCTAAAGAGTGCAAGTTGCTGAGGAGGCGCATTTGAGAGTTGCTGAGAAGAGGACGCCTTAAGTTGTTGAAGTTCGAATTTTGTTGAGGAGTGAAAGTGAAGAAAGATGGCTGAAGCGAGGACAACCGGAAAGGACAATGGTGCCTCAAGACAGGCTATGATCAAGAAGCTCAGCAAAACGTTCATGCCAGAATCAAAGTTCATTTCGAAATTGGGCAAGTTGACAGACATGAACCTGGGCTCCGTCAACTTGGAGACCTTCAAGAACAGGCTGTTCGGGATTGGAAGTCATCGGGCTTCGGTCACTTCGCACAACATCGTCCGAAGTGGATTATATGCAGCTGCTGGTTTTCCGCCAGCTATTCAGTGTTCGGAGCTTATTATGGAGTGCGCCAACTGCTACGAGAAAGAACACCGGTCGATCATGTCACCAGATGGCCAAGTGCTTGCCAATCTCACTCCGGCAGCCATTGGTGAAGCTTTCGGGATCCCGGTGCATAGAAACATGATTTACAAGTCCAGGGAGCGAGCGGAGCGGATGTATGCTTCTGCTTTTGAACGGTGCATGGATACAATTAACACTCACTAGATGAGCACTCCTAAGCCATCTCGTGCGAAGTTGCCGAAGCAGATCATAGCCGAAGACCTAAAGCAAGAATACTGTGATCTTATCATGTTGCTGAGTCGGGTAGGTGGTTGCCCTCAGTCTTATATTTTTGAGCCTTGGATGTTTTATTACATCAACCTGGTGTTAGAAGGAAAGGATTATGTCAATTGGGCTGAGATGATCAGCGACAATATACATGAGCAACTCCTGAGCTTGCGAAGGACTAAAACGTTTTACATGAGCTCCTATCTTGTTTACATGTTGGCACGAATGACGAGGTACAGAGGAATTTCTTACAAGGAACCCATCGGTTGTGGCTCTCACCAATTCAAGATCCATGAGGCGTGTACACAGTTGCACCTGTCGAGCACAACCCACTACAAGCGTGTCAACGATTCATTCACCATGTACATCACGAGGCTACTTCAGGAGAGATTACATCACAGAATTTCTAGAGATGCTCAGGAGCTGATTGAGAGGTATGGGTGCTGGTTTATACAGTTTCCAAGATTTTCATATATTAGGCTGCAAGGATTTTCTTCATACCCTTATAGGCTGTCTAAGTACCCAACCGATAAGATAATAATGTTAGAGGTATCCAGACAATTGCTTGCCTTTGACAAAATCCAGAAGAAAAAGAAGAAAGGGGGGATAGAGTTTCCAATTGTGATGGGCAACTCGGATGAGGTGTGTCCTTCGATACAGGCAGCTAGAGAAGCTGAAAGTGAGCTTCAGTTTTATCATTTCTCATATCATACTAGCCGACAACACTATGACCCACACCATAACATCAACTGGGTGTTGTCAGAGGAATTCAAACATAAGGCCACCATTGAGGATTATTGGGCTGATGCAGTTGATGAGATTGAAGTGAGGAAGAGAATGTTCTCTAGATTGCCGATTACTCTGATCAGGGAGTGTGAGGTAATTCCAGTTCCGGACCAGGTCAATGAGGACATGGATGTTGTTCATCCAGACTATGCAGCTGTTCGGGATACTCCACTTCCGCCTATAGATTGGTCAGAGCCCGAGGTTGCTGATCTTGATACTCTTTCCATCCCGGTTATGACATTCACCAGGGCATGGGTTGATAGGCGAGTGAGCAGATTGAAAGGTAGGTCAATTGCCTTGACTTACAGCAGTCAGGAGATCCGCGGACACCCA
>VDFB02346456.1:0-69173 GCA_007258455.2 Sequoia sempervirens
AATCTTCCATTGTTGGTTTCTAGTGTGATTATACAATATGTTCACCAAACTGTATTAATTTCTAATGTTAATTATTCAAAGAAGGTTTTGTTTCATAAGAAGAGACCTATGTTCACATATTCCAAGGCATGTTATTATCCACAATGCATGATACTTCTTCACATCTCTACCAAGTTCTAAACAGATACAGATCTGCCATTTCCATGGAGGAGATTGATGATTTAAAAAGAAAATATCATGCCATTTATTTCTTGAGAAGTCATGTTTGCACTCATGATTTGCAACTTCCATCTTCATCCAAAAAGAAATTTTTTTATCGTTATATGCCTAATATTAACAAATCAAAACCTTCATTTGAGCATGATCGCCAACACAAAGGTAAAAGATTGGAAACAAAAGAAAGCTCGGTTAATGGCTTTCAACATGTTGGTGGAAAATTTGCATCTTTTTGAAAGTGGCTTCCTAGCTTATCAGTCTTATGTTTAGTAAGGTTTTGTAATCTCCACTGTGTTATGTATTCGAGTCACGGGTATATCTAGTATGATGACTTCTTTTGGGTATTTTGGGTGCATAAGAGAATGTGCATATGTACTAATGTATTCAACCAATGTGCTTTGGTAACATTATAATCAAACAATTGGTCATTTATACTAGGACCTCACTAGGCTTTTTGATATTTTGTAAAATTTGTTACTCGGACTGCAACTGGGGGATTTCTTGATGGTTCTTTCCCGCCAGTATGTCCGCCTAAACCAGCTATATGTAAAATATTATATATAAATAAAATTATAAGTGGTCTCCCACTTTTGCTTAAAAAAAAAGTTCTTGTAAATGTCCACATCTTTTTCCTTGACATGTTTGCTATTTTTTAAAAAGATTTCTTATGATTTTTCATAATGTTGGTCAATACTTTATCAGAATATTCTATAGTCATGCTCTTAAATGTCATAAGAGGGTTTCATCTTATAAATCTATAATAATATTATATGCATTTAGAACATCTTAGACACCTCCCTTGAAGCATTCAACAAATGACAAATAACTACCAACACAAAGTGAGATGCCTCATTTCCTAATATGAGGACAAAATAATAAATCAAAATATTAGGATGCAAGGTTGACCCACCTTTCCCAATACTTGGCTAAGTTTATCATCTATTGAGGAGTGGATCCCAACAACAATTGTGCTTAGTGCTTACTAATAATCCAAGGAATACCTATTCATTTTCTCTTTATTGTATGCCTAATGACTCCTCATCTCAAGTTAAATTGTGGGAATGGATTTTTATGCCCTCCCTATGAATAAATGGCTACAAGGAGGTGAATATGATATGGTGGGAAAACCTAAGATATGTTAATGAAGTTCTCATAAACTTTCTAAAAATAATTGAATCTTGCCATCTCTAACTAGAAATACCTTGAGGGTTTAGATCCCATTTTAGACAAAAAATATTCTTATATTGATCACTGGTTCACTTGGACCAACTAAAGAGATGGTGAACTATGGGAAACTTAGTTGTATTGATAGATTAAAACTTAGTTATTTCTCTTTCCATTGTCCCCTCTCCACAAAAAACCCTTATTTAAGTAGATTCTATTAAACCTATCTCACATATCACCTCCCAATTCTTTAAACTTTTGAAACTTCTTATTCCTCATACCTAATAATCTATCCTTCAAGCTCAACGCTTCCCACCTCAATCAAATTGATCACCTTGCTTCCCTAATATCCCTTTGGTTGATGTTCCTAGACCTCATCAAAATGGTAAGTGGATACAATTGTGGAATGATGCAATTAAATCTATTGCACTACCTTACTATGATCTTACAATAAGAATATGCTAGAAAGAGATCTAGAATGGAAAAAAAAATATGGATCCAAATAGAAAAAAAAAAACTTGTTTTGGCTTTAGCACTTACTAATAACTTTTCTACAATGAGTGGTTGCTTTCGTTGAAATAAAACTTAGAATATTTGAACTTAATTGTGGTAGAGGATCTCAATTAAGAGATAGGATACATTGGATGAAAGGATATAAGGGATACAAATTATTTTTTAGTTATCTCGAACATATTTACATTCTCGAGAGTGGATAATATCTATCGTTGATCAAGAGAGGTAGTTCTATGACAACTCTAATGATATTAAATCCATTTTCCTCCAACATTACAAATAATTTTTAATTGATCTAGTTGAAGGGAGATCCACGGGGCCAAGATATAGTGAAAATTATGGGCATAACAATTATATATTTTTAAACATATATAAAATGTATGGTTCTATTAGTGAGATATTTATAACAAGTATGCAATATGAAGTCAAAATTTATTAGATTTGATTCTTAATAAATTATTTTTAATGATTCAATTTATATCTTTATGCAATCTATAAGTTTAAATAGTTTGATGGTATCTAAACTCTATACATATAAAAATATGATAAATGTCTGATTATTTTGCTTTCCAATCTATAATTTTTTGATGTTCTTGGCTATATAATTGAGATGATTCACTAGATAATGATAAATTCATCCTCATATGGAGGATTTTATATTATCTTCCATTAAATTCATCCTCTTTATGAGATTCTTATGGAATATTGATATTCTAGTGTGAATTCTTAATTTTAGACATATCTTAACTAGATAAATTTAGGTTCAATGAAGGTAGAATTTTTTTTTCACTTACATAATCCTATTTTGAAGTTCATTTATGTTAACAACTATTAGATTAAATATTTTTATCCCCAATTATTTTAAAATAATTTTATACTAATCTTTGTATTCTTATTCTTTTTTCATCATTTCATTTAAAATTTGAACCATTTAAGGATGCTATGTTATAGATTATAGTTGTCTTCCAATTCTTTTAAATTGTTAATGGTATGAAAATATTATTGATGAGTAGATGAATTATTACAACTATTTTAGATTTGTATTCCCTTTATCTAGATATATTATTTACCAAAGTCTCATTGCTCTTTTAGGTGTACTGTATATATATATATAACATGGAAAATGTAGATCATGTTACACCTGTGCCAAATTCTTTGTTTGCAAATACCATTAATGAGATTAAATAATTGAGAGATTCATTAGCACAGGGTGAAAACCCGGGGATATATAGTGAACCATGCATGTCAATATTGCATAGTCTAGAAAAACTAAAAGATGAACTTGAAAGGACTAGTGCATATTCCCTAGATAGAGTGGCTGCTATTCTTTCTTGCATGTGGGAAGAAGTACATGGTGGTGTTCCCCTTAAACAAATACAGGATAGTGTCACCAAAGAAATGATAAAATCCACTTGTTTTCCATTTTATCAAAATGTGTGTAAGGTTAGGGGATACCAGGTCACTAGATGTGTTGATCATGTTATGGCCTCATTGATCTACCCATGATTTCTCGTAGCACATCGTCTATACCCAAACAATGACCAGATTCCATTGTATTTTGTTCAACAGTTGTATGTTGAGGTCCATTTGGGCCTCAAAGTTAACTACCTAGACATTCCACCATAGCTGGTCAAGGGTGTCACAGGATTGTTGATAGGCCCACCTATCATCGAGAAGATAGACCACCCCCAATGTTTAGGGTATTGGTTGGTGAGAGGTCTCCTGCTCTCACCCCAGTTCTAGCCCCATAGCAGATGAGGTTGTCGTTGCTTCCCAAAAGGAAGCAATTGACACTATAGGTAACATTGCGGCTGTCACCACTAGGATATCTGATGATCGTGCAGGTTAGTATTTGATGTCCAGACATTCCCGATCCTTGCCATTTTCAACACAGTGGACCACCATGGATCCTTTGACAGTGGTCAGCTTCTCTACTCCTACACAGCTTGATGCACTTACAGGAGATATGGCATGCATGACTCTGCATTGTTTGGATGAGGACATGTTGGAGGCATATGCCAACATTGCATCAGATAATGGGATCAGTATAGAGCATGTTAGAGATCATTTGAGATGCAGAGGTCATTCAGTTCCAGGATCCCGTCACTCTCATTCGAGCACTAGTGCGCATCAGGATCCACCTATAGTTCATTCGACAGCTACACAGACTATTGGTTTTACTGATATGTTGATTGGTTCTGGTTCATCATCACTGATGCCATCTCACCTTCATAGTCCTCTACATTTATCATTTTTGGCACGACATGGGATAGATCAGATGGATACAGATGTTGATTCGTTGCTTGACCGTTTGGTGGATATGGTGGAGGCAATCATTTCAGAGGACTTAGGTCATCTGATATCAAATGATATTCATGTATGTGTGCATGTGCATGTTTCAATTCTTTTTTCATTACTTTTAATTTTTTTTTTAACTAGATATTCATGTAAGTTGATATATATATATGTATATATATTGTTACAGGTGGACATACCTCATATCACTCCTAGCCTTGGTCTAGATCATGTGCATGATCGATGTGACTCTGTGGATGAATCTGCTGCCAATGGACATGTGAGTTTTACATTTTTATATAATCACATGTGTATATGTACATGCAATATTTATGTATGCATAGATCTAGATTGATATTTAAAAATACAAGTTCATTTAAAAATAACTTTCATAAAATTTATTTAATATAAATTATATGTAACACATCCTGTACACAATTTTATTTGTAGGGATCAACACATCCATCAGAGTAAGACCATTCTCATTCAAATGGCCATTCGACTAGGAGTAGACATTCATATTAGGCCATGCACACTAGATTTATGATCTTTACCACATGTATTTTCTTATACATGATGATCTTTAGTATTTCAGATTTGATGATCTCTAACTTACATTTGCTTATATGATATACATACATTTGCTTATTTGTTGATCTTTAGTATTCGACATTTGATGATCTTTAATTTACATTTTGCTTATCTGATATGTACATATATTTTCTTATATGATATATACATACATTTTCCTCTTTGCTTATAATATGTGTTATGTTTATATGTATTGAATCCCTTTACATGTATGTACATGTGTTTGCTTATGGTTTAAACATGTTAACACATAATATATGTATGCATTTACTTTAAATATTCAATATACATACATGTTTTCTTATTTTATGATCTCTTACAACTTACATTTCCTTATATTCAATATACATTTGATCTCTATTAGAATTTTAGGGAAATCAATGCCACTTTATAATTAAGTTCATTCATGTTGATCACAATAAAAAAAAATTTTAAAATGACTTAAGCAACATGAACCATTGAGTTAAGGACAAGATATAATCTTTTTGACAAGTAACTTGAAATTCAATTCAAATATAATTAAGAAAATTCAATTCAAATATAATTAAGAAAATTTAATTCAAATTATACCTTTATTATATGTTTTTGACAAGTAACTTGAAATTCAATTCAAATATAATGAAGAAAATTTAATTCAAATTATACCTCTATTATACATTTTTAACAAGTAACTTGAAATTCAATTCAAATTATACCTCTAATATACATTTTTGACACTTCAACAAAATTCTAAAATTACTAGATATGTTGCACGCATACCTATGAATTAAATAACAACAAACTCCACAATGAAATAACTTGTTTGTTTACTACTTGATTCATTTAAACTAGGATCTAGTTATTCCATGTACACTAGAATAATTTTTTTCCCATCCCATATGCATATAAATAGAAGTTTATTTTTCATTATTCTGATATAAATTGCAAGATTAATTCTCATTTATATCACTTGGAGCGTAGATTTTGGAGAAGAAGTTTTTGCACATTTATCAAGGAGGCAAATATTGAGCTCGACAACTTTTCATTTTTATCAATCAAGGAAAATTTGGAGGATAATTTAACTAAGTTGGTAGAGGACTTGTTTTGAGTCATCTTTAAGTTAAAGAAGAAAATGGGACAAGAAAAAAAAAAAAAAAAAAATGCGTCTCAACTAAAATTGTCAAAAGAAGAACATAAGAGGCGGAACAAAACTTGGAAAATTATCATAGAAAGAAACAAGGTACATGCTTGTTTCTTCTCTCTCTCACTCTCAAGTGTGTGTTTAGGACTTTTACTTTGAAAAAACATGAGTATTCATTTGATGGGATGTAATCCATAATTTGTGCATACATTTTGCATTGGCTTTCTTATTAAAATTATAAATGTTTAATGTATGACCATTTTTCAACTTACAATACCCCAACTTAAAATGTACTCTTAAACTAAAATATTGTACATTAAATCCTTCCCTACAAACCTTACACTTATCTCTTACCAATACCTTTGTTTAATGTTTTTGTCATCACATTATCATTGTTGAGTATTGCATTTACACAATTTTCTCTTTACTTTGTTCATGAAGAAAATGATAGTGTACTTCAATACATGCTTAGTTCTCCAATGAAACCTTAAATTTTGTGTCCCTCACTATGCCACTTTGATTTTCATAATTTTTTCAACCACATTAATCATTTTATGGCTTTGCAAATTCCTATATATTCTAACTTTTCACTTTGAAAGAAACCATTATTTTTTCTTAATTATTCATGAAACTACACCTTCATGTACAATGAAGTAGCATTCTAATGTTGATATTTGGTGATAAATATCCCCTATCCAATCTACATTGCAACATCTAATTAGCTTAAGATTTTTCTAAACTCCCATTGAATTTAATCTAATGATCAATAGTTCCTTAAGAATATTTTTTAAATATTTTAATAAATGCCCAATTCTAAGCTCTAGAATTATTTGAAAATTAGAACTCAAATTATACTTAAACCCAATGCAATGTCAAGTTTTCTAGAGACTAACACATGTATACATCAAAAATCAAGCTATATGGTGCCAAGGAATAATAGTTATATATGATAGATTATTCTTTAAATTATGTCTTAACACACATTTGTTTTGAAGGTTTCTAACCATCATTGCACTTGAATGACTATAATACTTTTAAATGTCCTCAAGTCATCTTGGTCATGCAAGTTGCAATGTTTATATGATCCTTGACTCCAATTCCTTAAGCTAATTCTTTTTGTTTCAATATTTGTGTTTTGTGTCTTTGGTCTTTTATTTTCATCACTTCAATGTTCTCAAATTATTTTTATGTTTTATGCTCTAGGGATTCCTCAAGCTGGAGTCGAGCCAAATCTAGATATTTGATCAAATGAATCTGTTGAAGAACACATGGACCTTAAAGTTAGGGAGGAGACCCAAGTTCAAACAATGCTTGTTGGAGAGGGGTCATGATCACTTCCTTCTACTGGTATGGATGAGCATATAAAACTAGCACAAACTTCTCTCACTTATAGCATCATGTTTTATTAGTTTGTTTGCTTGCATACATAAACTTCACTTATATAACATCATCTCTCACTTTTGTTTGCAAAATATTTTGTGGCATGTAGGAAGGGCTCAACAAGCAGGAATTTTTCATGCTCAAGTCGAGCCAAAACTAAACATTGGATCAAATGAATCCACTCAAGAATGCATGGTCCTTGAAGATAGGGAGGAGGCACAAGTTCAAACAATGCATGTTGGAGATGGGTCAGGATCACTTCCTCCTACTAGTATGGATGAGCATATAAAACTAGTTGAGAAGGTGAGGAAACAAATTTCCCATAGAAATTTAGATCATTTACTTGAAATGGATATGGAGAAACTGAAATATTATGCCAACCAGCCTTATAATAAGAGAAAGAGGTCAATGACTAAATCTATAAATGGAATCATCAATCATCATTTCAATCATCTTGATACACTTGAAAAAACCCAATTGTTATCACGTTTACTTCTTTGTGATGAGCTCAAAGAGTCATTACAATTGTTGGGTGTACATTCGACATCAAATAAGAAGAACACACAGGATTACAAAAAGGATATTGTTCAAAATGTTAAAAAGGGTTTAGATTCCATTGGGAAAAGGATCTCGATCAGTGGATAAGGCCACTACAAGAAGGGTGATGTTGACATCTATTGTACATCAATATATAGCAAGAAAAAGAAAAATGTGGCACTTTCAACTGAAATTGGTTATAGTAGAACCACATTGATAAAATATGGAAAAAGAGAAAGTTTTTGGATGAGAGTTTAGAAGGCAATTGGGAAATTATGTGTAGAGCTCCCCATTCTGACAGGATTGAAGATGTTGTTAGGAACTTGGTCTCAGGTTTTTGGCATGATCAAACTCGTCCATCATCAAATACTAGAGATGTTATGAGACATAGGATTGGACCTAGTATTTATGAAAATCATATCAAACATTAGCTAGACATAACACAATTTGAGATGTATATGAAATTTTGTAATGCATATCCTCATATAAAGATTGGGCAAACAATGTTTCAAATGTTAAAGCCATATTATGTGAAGATAAACAAGTTTTTTTAAACTTCTTGTTGTCATTATCATATTGATTTTGATCTCTACTATCAGGTGTTTCGAAAGATGAGAGAAGAAAGATGTGGGTTTCAAAATGCACCTCCTAAACAGGCAAGTTTTTTCATAAAGTCTATATTATGTGATCATGAAAATGGACCTCAAATAAATTGCATAAAAGGAATTTGTGAGGACATGTGGAAATTTGGCCAAATTTCTCTTAAGAATTGAGGATAATTTGACATAACAAAGACAAGAAATTGCAAGAGGTAAGTATTATTTTTAGAGAGTTTATTTGTTTCCAATTTCTCATAGATTGTTATTTGGATTCTCTTTGATGTAATGTTTCATTGATCAAGTGTGTTTTATTAGTTATTCACATATTTTATTGACACAGGTACAAGTATGTAAAGTTGCAAACAAATTTTGGGAAAGAATCCACAAGGTTGAACTATGTAGAAGAGGATATTCCCATTGGAAAATTTATGGAAGATTTTCAAAAATTGATACGACCATACATACATCATTCCTTTTTTGCTAAGTGGAAAGCACAACAATTCCAAACATTGAGAGATACTTTCCCATGTGGAATAGTTCTATCAGTAGTTAAATTTGCAGAAAATTACTCCTTTGTACATCAAAAGGAGATTCAATCAGAGTATTACTTTTCAAAGAAGATCACTATTATGGTTCATGTGTGTTATCGACATGCACAATCAGAATTGGATGGTGTTGAGAGTATAGATGAAGAATGAACCATTAAGAAAGAATATAACTTTTATATTAGTGATGATAAAGAGCATGACACACTTTTTGTCCAACATTGCTTTACAATATTTTTTGAGAATTTGAGAAGCAAGGGTGTAAAATTTGAAAATCATTTTGTATGGTCAAATGGATGTGCAGCACAATTCAAATATTCACGGCCATTCTATGTGCACTTTGTAGATATCATAAAATCTACAAAATACCACATGGTTGGAGTTTTTTTGAGAGTGGGCATGGAAAGGGTGAGCATGATGGAGCAAGAGCTTGCATCAAATGAGTTATCCAGAAGATCGTCTAGACAATGCACATGATTTTGTTGAATGGTCCAAGAAAAACTTTGCATCAAATGTGGTCGGCACATCTTCAAGAAAAAATCGACACATTCCACATAGAGTGTTTTGGGAGATATCGGGTATGTATAAATTACATTAAATCAAAAATTTGAATTTATTTAAATTTAAAATATATATATATATTTTTTCACATAGTTTTTTGTTGTACATATGTATCTAGGTGTGGATAGAAGATCACGTGCATGGATGCAAGAGGGTAGAAAAACAAGATCTTTGCATTGTGTTAGGAGTTCAGATAGTCGCCATGGATGGATATTAGACACAAGGGATTACTCTTATTTTTGCACTGAGTGCATTGAGGGAAACTCTGATTATGCATGCAATAATCAAGAACTTGGATATGTTGGTAAATTGGATACAGGCCACTAGTTGTTTCAGAACATATGATGAAAACGAGGAAGAAAGATTTGAAGACATTCCTTTGATTTCTATTGATTGTGACCATATTTCAAGATTGGTTAGAAAAGGTACACATGTGTAAGTTTTCAATAATTTAAATATTATATATATCTAGTTAATGATCTTTAAAGACATTTCTAATTTTTTTTGTGTAATTTGTGTACAGGATGTTTTTAAGTCATAGTGTGAGCTCTGAAACATCGGCTGTAAGCATTATTTATTGCATTGCACAAGAGAGGAATAGCTAGAACCAAAACAAGCATGGAATGTTATTTTCACAATTGAGTTTGAATTTAAAATTTTATATACATTGTATTCACATGTGCACATTACATTATAAACATTAAATAAATATTGTACAAACCTTGAGCACGAAAAAATGTTGCACACGTTCATATGTCTTACCTTAGGTTCATGTTTACCATGCAGGTTTTGTTGTAGAGCAAAGGGACATATCTAAAACAAGTCAAAGTTGTTCAGCATGGGATTCATTTTGTTGACTATCAACCTGATAACAAGGTATATCAATATAGTCACTTAATAATTGCTACCACTCTACATCTTCATGCAGTTCCACATGCACTGGCTGAAGAAAATGGAGACTTGATAGTGATGATCATCAAAAAAAATTACATGTTATTGAAGAGCGGGCTGAACTAAATCTTTGACTTAGATTATATCCATGGTTTTCAAGTTCACTTGTAACCCTATACATGTTCAAATGAGAACTTATAGTAACTTGTACATAGTTGTAAATCATTTTGTGTAAATTACAATTATATGTACATATTTGTTCCATGGAAAATTCTTAAGTTCAAGAATGTTTGATAGCATCATCTCTCACTTTTTTTGGTTGCATGTAAACCCATGTATATGCTTTCAATCCTTATTTGAAACGTAGTGATTTTTTTTAAAATCATTGTGCCTAAATTACAATAATATGTACATATATGTTCCATGGAAAATTCTTAAGTTCAAGAATCTTTGATAGCATCATCTCTCACTTTTTTTGGTTGCATGTAAACCCATATATATGCTTTCAATCCTTATTTGAAACATAGTGAAGTTTTTTAAAATCATTTTTCCTAAATTACAATTATATATAACTTATATTTGTTTCATGGAATTCTTAAGTTCAAGAATCTTATATACACTTATATACAACTTATATAATTTGTTCCATCGAATTGTTCCATGGGAAACTATGTAAATTTTAAAATTAAGTATTATCTAAAATTTATAAAATTTTTGTACACATATATAAAACGTAAATCAATTCAAAAAAAAAAATAAACCCTAACCCTTAAACCCTTAACCCTATAACCCTAAACCCTTGTACCTTTCAATTTATCTTTCTCCCACTCCCTCTCTCTTGAAAGTCTCTCCCTCCTACCCACTCTTCCTCTCTCTCCTCTACCCTTAACCCTTAAACCCTACTCCTTTATCTCTCCCCACTCCTCTCTCTCTCTCAAGTCACTCTCCTACCTCCCCTCTCCCTCTCTCCCTCTACCCTTAAGCCTTAAACCCTAAACCCTTTTAATTCCCTACCCTCTATCTCTCTCCCATTCCCCCTCTCTCTTGAAAGTCTCTCCCTCCTACCCACTTCCTCCTCTCAAGCTCCTCTACCTCTTAACCCTTAAACCCTACCTTTTATCTCTCTCCCACTCCCCACTCTCTCCAAGTCTCTCCATCCCACCCCCTCTTCCTCTCTCCCCTCTACCCTTAACCCTTAAACCCTACCCTTTATCTCTCTCCCACACCCCTCTCTCTCTAAGTCTCTCCCTCCTACCCCTCCCTCTCTCCCCTCTACCCTTAACCCTTAAACCTACCCTTTATCTCTCTCCCACTCCCCCCTCTCTCTCAAGTCTCTCCTCCCACCCCCTCTCCCTCTCTCCCTCTACCCTAAACCCTTAAACCCTACCCTTTATCTCTCTCCCACTTCCCCCTCTCTCTCTCAAGTCTCTCCCTCCTACCCTCCCTCTCCCTCTCTACCCTTAACCCTTAAACCCTAAACCCTTTGTGACACCCCCTACCCTTTATCTCTCTCCCACTCCCCCTCTCTCTCTCTAAATCTCTCCCTCCCATCCCTCTCCCTCTCTCCCCCTACCCCTAAACCTTAAACCCTACTCCTTTATCCCTCTCTCCCACCCCCCCTTTTCTCTCAAGTCTCTCCCTCCCACCCCTCTCCCTCTCTCCCCTCTACCCTTAACCCTAAACCCTCTCTACCCTTTTCTCTCTCTCCCACTCCCCCCTCTCTCTCTCAAGCCCTCCCTCCTACCCCTCTCCCTCCCTCTCCCCTGAAACCCTAAACCCTATAATTCCTGCCCCTCTATCTCTCTCCCACTCCCCCCTCTCTCTCTCTTGAAAGTCTCCTCCTACCCACTCTCCCTCTTGAGCTCCTCTACCCTTAACCCTTAAACCCTAAGACCACCTACCCTTTATCTCTCTCCCACTCCCCCCTCTCTCTCTCAAGTCTCTCCCTCCTATCCCCTCTCCCTCTCTCCCCTCTACCCTTAACCCTTAAACCTTAAACCCTTATACCCCCTACACTTTATCTCTCTCCCACTCCCCCTCTCTCTCTCTCAAGTATCTCCCTCCTACCCCCACTCTCCCTTTCTCTCCCACTCCCTCCATATCCCTCTCTCAAGTCATAATTTAAAAATAATATAATTTATATTTTTATTAATATTAAATATTAATTTTTAATAAAGGGGGTTCGACCAAACCCCATTCAAATATATATTTTTATTATATGTTAAATGGGTTCGATTGAACCCCTATTCAACCAAAAAAAAATTTATTCGACCGAACAGTTGTTCGAGCGAACCCACTTATTTTCACCCACATCCTCTCAGGCACCAAAATTGCTCAGAATTTTTCACTTCGAAGCTCGATTTGAGAATGAAAATGGAGGAGATCTCAGAAACCCAACTGGTATTAGGTTGCCCTCAAAACGAGCTATCCAATAAATATAATTTTAATATCTTTTGATTATATTATCTTTCTTTTTTTTAAGTTTTATTAAATATAGGTTTTTCACCGAAAACAAAACTCTTTGTTCTACACATGTGGAGAAACAGAAGATTATCAAAAAAAAATTTAAAAATATGAGTGCACCAGATATTGGAGTCCTTGATCCAACAAAAAAAAAATTGATACATACAGTAAAAGTTATGCGTTATATGGTCACATTATGTCTGAATTGTAATCCATTTGACTTTGAAACTTGATTAAAGAAAAAATATTCAATAAAAAACTATCTAACCAAGTGGAAGCACTAGATATCAGAGTTACAAATCTAAATTCGAAAGAATTAAAATTTTATCTTTCAAGGAAAAAAAATTATGCCTTATACGATGTGCATCACTTTTTAAAAATGTTGTTTTTTGAAAAAAACCAATTTTCGTGAAAGATGGAAAAGGAAGTGCAATCTGATTCCAAAAAAATTGAAAAAAATATTTTTAGAATCTATAGAAAAAATTTGACAAGACTCTAGTTTGCATCATCTTCAAATTCCTCACGGTTTAATCGCTATAGGTGCCCGAATGTGAAGATTTACTTAAAAAAAAAAATCAATGTCCAGTTTGGCCAAAAATTGTAAACCACTATTGTGGGATCACCCCTTAGTCACGTGAGCCTTCCTGCCTGTGGTGCATGGATAGATTCTTGCACAAGCCACCACACTAGAGAATTCGAAGTGACAAGAAAAATGAGGGTTTCCATTCAACTTCAATGTGTAGAGAGTGTTACAATATTGTGTGGGTTAAAGGTTTCATAAATCATGTACTCAACTCCCACTGTGTTTTCCAACCTGCAATCATACAGAGTGTTAATGGTTCTTGGAAAACACTGTGTATTTATAAAATGGTGTCTTTCATTACATTCCTACTATCTAAATAACAAGATATTTTAAAGACATTCATACTGTTTTGTAAAATTACAGGTTGCAAAGCACTATTTTTTTTAAATCTGCAACCCACATAATGTTTTAAAACCCTTTACAAGTAACAACCCAATTGGTTACTCACCCCTCACCTCAATTTGGTATGTTTGTGATTTTCTTGAGAACCTTTTGTGAATTAGATAGTAAGAATGTAATGAAATTGGAAAACATTGGGTTTTAAGAAACCTGCAACCCACACATTGTTGTAAAACCCTCTAGACGTAACAATCCAATTGTTTAGTCGGGAAAAATGAGTTGATGTTGTCATTATCTCGTCACTTCCCTCGCCATGACATTTCCTCCCATCTATCAGTTTCGATACTTTTATCATTCATCTTGGTGGGCCCCACACCATGTTGTGACATTGTCCCATCATGTTATGTATGTTTCTATGTATGTTTTTATGTATGTTCTTATGCGTTTTTGTATGTGACAGGATTACTTGACATAAAAGTTTGCTCCCTTGTTCTTTCGACTTTTCCATTCTTTAAGGTATTTTTTAACTACATTTCACTATTTTGGTAGTTTTGGATTTGCTCATGTAAATACTTTTTATCAAAAATAAAATTATTAACATGGTCAAATATCCATTATTTTTTACATCATTTATTTAATCTTGAATACTCTAATTTTATTTGTACTAGTTAATCTTAATATTTTATTTATATTAATCTCTTGCTTTTGTTTCAGAATTTATTTTCCAAAATTTAGTTTTGACTCAATTCTTCCATTAATCGATTTACTTTATTGATTATTTCCAAACATAAATGTATGAAGTATCGCATTAAATGTAAAATCAATAAGAAATCATATGCATATATTCTTTGATACTTCATCATATAGCCATGCTAACATATAAAACATTATAAATAAAAATAGATTTTTGAATCCAATTATTTCTAGACTAATATTATTTTTAAATATTTATTATTCATATGACCTCACTATATAAATTGATGTTTCCAAAGCTAGGACAACAAATCCTCACATACTATAATCCCCTTGAACATAACAGGCTAAATAATCATTTGTTATACTATTCTTTCATTAAATGACAAATTTAAAAACTAGGGTATTTTTTTACAATACAATTAAATAGATGTTATTGATATATGTATTACACGTACCCAACCATAACAATAGTTGAAAGTTTGGGAATATGATCTGCATCAATTTGATCTTATTAGTACTCACTCTAAATGTTGACAAACCCAAATACAACAATAATTTGGAAGTTTATATATATGAACTCCACCAATTTGTTCTTATTAGTAGCTACTCTAAATGTGCATTTAGAAATGAGTACATATTGTGATGATGACAAAAATAGAAAAATGAATATTTTGTTATAGTTTTTGTGTTTTGTTATAAGTTATTGAATTTTAGAAACATTTTGTCCATCTTTTAATTGTAGTAAATTTTTTTATATTTTTATGTTTGAATTATATATAGACTGCACTAATCAGGTAGCCCCCTTATAAACTACAATGTGCCTCGTAAACTTTTTTCACATGACCAGTGACAGATACATCCTCCAATACCACAAGGACGAGGGGACATTGAACCTCAAAACCTCTTACCTACAACATGATGCTTTAGCCAATCAAACCAGAACCCTGACCCTTATATTTTTTACTTTAAAATATTATAAACTATTTTGATTTCTGAAACATAATTAAAACTTCTATTTTAATAGACTCGCGTTTAGAGCAGAAAGGACAAGAAGGGAGGGGGTTAAGAAGTGAAGGTGATCTCCAATAGGTAATTTAACATGAAGAATTTTCCATGCCACAAGTTGGGATTGAGCATCAGCTTTGGAATGCCAAATGCGAGAGCTTAGTATGTTCCATTTTGCACGGTTAAATTTGGAATTCCATTTTTTGCTGCAATTTACTTCTATGGATGTTGAAGACTTTCTATACTCATGGTGGATTGCTGCTATAAATTATTTGCTGCTGTAGTCTACTTGCTGTTGTAGACTATTTGTAATCCCCATGGTGTGGACAATTGCTGCTACAAACTTTGTGTTAGCTCAATGGTCTGGCTAAGTTGTAATCTGTTATTTCTGATTTTCCTTGTCAGGCATCTCCATGCCTTGGATTCTGATGTATTCTTATATTTCTTTTTAATTTAAGCTTCTTATTCCAATAAAAAAAAAAAAAAAAACTTCTATTTTATATTTAAATAATAATAGATACGCCTCTTTATTTATTTTTTTGGTTCATAAACACAATTCATTTTAACGTTGCACAAATGATCTGACATTAACCCAATTTCTAAAAGTTTTTTATTACCCAAATCTTCTTGTAAACCAAACAACTCCAGCTGTTCACAAAACCCAAAGGCCCCTTCAATTTCTTCTGTCAAATCTCAAAACCGTCCATTCATCTGGAAATGGTGCAGTGCATGCATGTTCTCACCGAATAATTGTACAAAACAGTAGCAGAGCATTCAGTGCACATGGCGATAAGTATGCAAATTCAGTACTTGCCGTAACTTACATTGACACATCAAAAGTATGATTCTGAAGTAACTTACATGAAATGGCCGTGTACTTTTCTTTGCTGTGTTAAAGCAAGGCAAGATCTGAGGGCTTGATCCGATGGCGATTTCCATGTGTTTATAATGAAGGTTTTAGGAATGCCATGGGAGGACGCCTCCTTACATATCGTCACAGAAAGCTAAGGCAGACACTGTTAATAGGCAGGTATTATCATTACCTGGAAACATTAAAAAAATTCAAACTCCGCCGCTAGATCTTTCACCACTTCTCTCATCTCCACCCTTCACAAACTTGTTGCTGCGCATGGAAATGACAGTGCACCAGGAAATGTAGTTCTTCCTACCTCACTCTGACAAGATCCATTTCCTGAAAGTCCTTTCTATAAGAATTGATGTTTTTTGTTCTGAATTTAGTTCTTCCAAACTCACTCTGACAAGATCCATTTCCTGAAAGTCCTTTCTATAAGAATTGATGTTTTTTCTTCTGAATTGACCTTAGCCGATGTACTCTACTGCGTATTCTGCCTTCCTCAATTTGTAATCTCACAGAAGAATATTTTATTCTGCCTCCGGTAACTTTCTAAAAGAAACTCGTGTAAAAGATTTATACGTTCTCACAATTTTAGGCAATAATAGTTGAACCGGAATGCGCGCTCTCCGACTGCCTGATTAGGTTGGTGAATTTTGAATGTGACGCGATTATTTGTAATAAAAGTTTGCTCTCTACTGTGTATTCTGCTTTCCTCAATTGGTAATCTTAGGTAATAATAGAGTAACCGGAATATGCGCTCTCCGACTGCCAGGGTCGGTTGTTGGATTTTGAATGTGATGGGATTAACTTACTTGACATAAAAGTTTGCTCTCTCTTGTACTTTCCAATTTTACATTCTTGAATAGAATGTTTTTTTAATATATTTAATTATTTTGGTAGTTTTGGATTTAATCATCTAAACAAATTTTTTTTATGAAAAATGAAAAATATTAAAATGGTCAAATATCAGATATATAGTGACAAGAAAAATGGAGGAAAAATAGAGGATAAAGAAGATTAAAGATTGTTGTTAGAATTATTCTTTTTTTTAATATTCAAAGTATTAGTGTTAGTGTGAATAGGGTACATTATCTAATCGATTTACAGTAGTTTACTTAAGGCATTTTTAGAGCAATATCATTTTATGTCTCAGTGATAAGATTAAGGCACATGTCATATTCTTATGTTCTATATCTCATCTTAACCTATATAATAAGGATCTCTCATTGTAATCTCGATATTGAAGAGTTTTAATATTATTAAATGTGGGATAATTTTCAAGAAAAATAAATCAAAAGAATATAAAAAATATGTTTATTGAGTGTATTATAAGATATCTCTAATCTAACCTAGCTACAAATAGTCAAATGCTTTTCAAAATATTTATTCATTTGATAAGACTCAAATAAATGATGCAGGAGCATCTCGAGTGAACCAACTATCAGCATCAGCCAAAAAGATTTTCAATTACTCAGTTTTGAAGAGCTATTTTATTTTGGGTTTGTGGTTTGGGAGGTTGAGTGAATCGATATTGTTGTCATTGTAAATTAATAAAATGTCTTATTTAAATCATGTTTCCAATTTTATCACTTTGTAATTAAAGGATTAATAATTCTTGAATGTTTTAACAACCAATCCTTCTCACAGCTGGGAGGTTTAAGATTGTACAAGGAAATAAAGATGAGATCACACAGTAGTTGAATTCTTACATATGCAAAAGAAAATTATTTGGAAGATTTTTAAAAATAATAATAAATAAAGAAATTGCAGATTTAAGGGAAGTGCAAAGGTCATTGTTGATAATTGGAGAAGACATTTGTAGATGAAATTTGAAAAAGAAAAATTGCAAGGGATGGCATAAGGCAAGGAAGAAATAAAATTTTGAGAGAGGTCACAAGAAGAGACCAAAGGGGTTGCACCCATGTTAATCTCATTTAAAATTTAAATTGCAAATTGAAAAGATATAATACAGATAAGAAGAGGTCGTGCAACATAGAAAAAAGAAGAGTCATGCAACAAAAGGGAGAATGAAAGCAAAGCCTCCAATTAAAAAATTGGAAATGCAAGTTGGAAGAGGTATATGCAGAGATTAGAGGGGAAAATAGGTGCCACCTAGAAGGAAATACTAGAATGGTTTTGTAAAAGGAAATACAAATTGAAATGCAACAAAAGTGTTCATAGAAGAGTGAGAATAGTCCACAAAAGAAGAGAATGAGAAGGTACATATGGTAATTATTACGTAGAGCAAGTAATAGAAGATCTAGGAAAAAGAGAAATTAAAAGGTTCCACACAACCTTTGAAAGGAGAACTAATGCAGAGTTTTAATGGTCTGGCGTACCATAATGGAGAATAAAATGGAAATTGCAGATCGAGGAGTGATGAAAGAGCCACACTAGGGAAGGGGATTTAACTAGAATAAAGTAAATGATTAGGGAAAATAGATACCAAGGACTACATTGTTGGACAAAAATACCTGAAGAATATAAGCATAAGAACAGAGGAAGGACAGATGATGTGCAAGAGAGTTGAATTTGAACATAAAATTAAAGTTACAAATTACTTGAACTATTCTCACAATTTTGATTTGAATTAAATGTAAATGCAAATAATTGTATATATGTATGTGGTATTTTAATAAATTTTGAATGGTCAACAAGGTTTCTATTAAATTGGGAATTAGATTTTGATTTGACAAATGAAATTGTCAAAATGATTTTGAATTGGTTGCAATAATCGAGGAATTTTGAATTTGTGATTAAGATTGGACAACGAGAAGGGTTTATTTTTGTCTATGTTAAATGGTATCAGAGCAAGGGGTTCTTAGAGCATAGATTGAGCACCGAACGTGAGGCAGCTTATGCTATGGTCGGTGGGTGGAGTAGAGGATAGAAGGTAGAAGAGGACAGCTCATGAGGATTGTTGTAGGTGGAGAAGCTTTGAGCAATCGAGAGTTGGGAAGCCATGAAGGAATTTTTCTTCGTAAATTGTAGAGTGTGTGATGTGAGCAACTGAAGATGGGATGGGCCATGAGGAAATCCATACACATTTTTTATAGGAAGAAGTGGAAAATAAAAAAGTTCAAAAAGATGGGAAAGATAGTCCATTAAGAAGTGGGAAAGATCCAATACAAGATAAAAATATTTGAGAAGAATATTGGAAAATAATTTTCACACAGCTTGGGGAGACCTCCAACACAAGCTTATTTTCTTCAGATTGTGTGGAATATTGGCCCAACTTTCATTCTTTGGCTAATATGGCTTGAAAGGAATCTTAGGATTTTTAAGGGTGTTAAGTTGTTGATCCAATAGGTGTGGTAGAGCGTAGTTTGTATGATTCGGGAGATGGTGGAAGCCAAATGTGAAGAGTCCTTCCCTTTAGAGAGGGGAGATGAAGAGATTGTTCATATATTGGGTCTTAAGGGTTTGGCTTTTGACTCCTTTTGTGCTAAAAGAGGTAGGCATGCTAAAAAGAAGGTTTTCAAAGCTGTGGATTGGTCTCCTCCTTCAATGAATGTTTTGAAGATCAGCACTGATGACTCCTCTAGGGGTAATCGTGGACTCACTAGGATTGGTGGAGTTGGTAGAGATAGCTCTGGTAAGGTTTTTTTTAATCTCTATTCATAAGGGACAACAAACCAATAATTTTATGGAATGTCTTGCCATCCTCTAGGCTTTGGAGAAAGCATGCACTCTTAGTTTGTGCAAGATTATCTATGAATCTGATTCTCAAGTCCTTTTTAACTTGCTGATGGGGTGGAATTTGGATGGGATTAGCAAGCAACTTGCCTCTATTGTTAGAAAGATTCTATGGTTGTGTTCCTATTTTGAGTCTACATCTTTCACTCACATTCCTCGGGAGTGGAACAGGGTTATTGATTGTTTGGCCAAATGGGCTTCTAAGTAGGATGGCAGTTGGAAAATTGATGGCCTAGAGAAGTTACCCCTATGCTTGTCCAAGATTTGGAGAAATTAGTTTTGGAGGATGAGGGAGGTTGATGTTGGTTGTTGCTTGGGTTTGTGATGGTCTTGTCATTTGGGTGAATGCTTGCTAGGGGTGTGTCCCTAGTTCTTTCTAGGTTTCAGTCTAGACCCTGACTTTTTTGTATTAATTGCTTTCTGACTTCTATAAATTTTTACCCTCTTTTCCAACAAAAAATTAAATGACAAATTTAAAAAGTAAGGTATTTTTTACAAAACAATTAAATAAACATTCTTTATATATATTACATGTACCCAACCATAAAAATAGTTGGAAATTTGGGAATATGGTCTCCATCAATTTGCTCTTCTTAGTACTCAATCTAAATGTTGACAAACTCAAACACAACAATAGTTTGGAATTTTATAAATATGACCTCCACCAATTTGTTCTTATTAGTAGCTACTCTAAATGTGCATTTAGAAATAACTACATATTGTGATGATGACAAAAATAGAAAAATGAATATTTTTTTATAGTTTTTGTGTTTTGTTATAAGTTATTGAATTTTAGAAACATTTTGTCCATCTTTTAATTGTAGTAAATTTTTTTATATTTTTATGTTTGAATTATATATAGACTACATGAATCAGGTAGCCCCATTATAAACTAAAATCTAGTGATGTTGGCACGATACATCCTTCAATACCACAAGGAACCTCAAACCTCTTACCTACAACATGATGCTTTATCCAATCAAACCAGAACCCCAACCCTTATATTTGTTACTTTTAAATATTATAAACTATTTTTTTCTCGAACATAATTAATAGTTCTATTTTATATTTAAATAATAATAGATACACCTCTTTATTCATTTTTTTGGTTTATAAACAATTTATTTTAACGTGCACAAATGATCTAACATTAACTGAATTTCTAAGAGTTGTTTATTAGCCAAATCTTCTTGTAAACCAAACAATTCCAGCTATTCAAAAAACCCAAAGGCCCCTTTAATTTCTTCTATCAAATCTCAAAATTGTCCATTCATCTTAAAATGGTGTAGTGCATGCATGATCTTACTAAATAATTGTACAAAAAAATAACAAAGCATTCAGTTTTACTGTAAAAGACATTCTAAAAATGTCGTGCACATGGTGATAAGTGTGCAAATTCAGTACTCACGAAGCCTGATTCAAACATTGACACATCAAAAGTATGATTCTGAAGTAACTTACATGAAATGGCCGTGTACTTTTCTTTGTTGTGTTAAAGCAAGGAAAGATCTGAGAGCATGATCCGATGGCGATTTCCATGTGTTTATAATGAAGGTTTTAGGAATGCCATGGGAGGACGCCTCCTTACATATCGTCATAGAAGGGCAGACACTGTTAACAGGTAGGTATTATCATTACCTGAAAAAATTTAAAAAAAAAAATTTATTAATATCTAAGCGTTCCTCATTATCTATGTGTATTAGATGAATGATGTATAGATGAAGAAGAATGGAGCTCAATTTTCTTACTAATTGATAGATGATGGAGGCAACTGCAATGATCCAGAAGCAACCAGCATAGGCGGTGATTATGAAGGCTCCCAAGGGACATCAATGCGTTGCTAGCCCCATGGCCTTGAATAATTAGACCTCTTCCACTCCTACTTAAATAACTTGATTTCTTGCATTCAATTCACTATAAAACTTAAGTCCAACAACCAATATTCTTGCTTTGATGTCCCCATTATTAGAAAAGAGGATGAATCTCTTGCATTTTGTCTATAAAAATCCACTTACACTAACTTATTGATGCAGAGTAGAGTGGAGGTTATGAACACAATCACAATTAAACAAGTTTCACAACTCTAAAATCCTAACTTGGTGGTTTTTTCACAAATCCTCTTATTCTCCTAGTAGTACTTGGAACAGGGTTTCTCCCACAAAACTTTCAGAGTAGACCCAATACCCAAAATATGAACACCATTCTTTATACCCTTTATGTCACTTGAAAACCTATCAAAATTGTAGATATGGTTGTTTTGTAACAACACCCTCAAATCTTGACTACTACACTACCATTAGGCCTAATTAGGCTTATTTTACAAAGAAACAACAAGGATTTCAATCTCCAAAATACAAACCTTCACTCCAAGGCTCCCCTCTTGTCACATGGGGTTTGTACATGTAATTTATATCAACTGGAACATTCAACAAATGACCTTTCTACAAAACCCTAAATCTACCTATTATCCTAAGCTTAATACATGGTGATATTAGGCTAGGGTTGCATCCAACTTGGCCTTAACTCCATTCCCTACTCCTACAAACACCCTAAACATTAAAAACACCCTATCTACTTCCATTCCAATGATTATCATATTTTCTCATGAGTGGAATGGGCCACAAATCATGTTTTTTCAATCAAACCCTCACAAACTAGGGTTCCCTGGCAGTTTACATAAAAATGGCTCTAACTCCTTCCAATATTAATGAAAATTGATCAAACCAAAAGAAATTGATAGCTAATTCACTCTTTCATCATATCCAATACAATTTAGGTCATTTGCAGGTCGTACAGGGTCGTACAAACTTCTATAGCAACAAAAGCACAAAAGAAATACAAAAAAATAGAGTTTTCTTTATTGTTTGATCTTCAAAAACTTATCCAAAAGATTGCCTCAAACATCCCAAGGAATATTTAAACACTTAAAAGCCAAAATCAATGGTTCCAAACTATTTTTCAAATAATTGACCATTCAATTTCATATACACACCAAAAATACAAAGTTGCTTATGCAACTTTTGCAACTTTTGCAAATCTTGACAGCTTTTTACAAAATTGACCCCATATGACCAAAAACATGAACCATGGTCTCAATAGACCTTATTACAAACAAAAACATGACTTAGCATCACAAAACTAACATTTTGACCCCTATTTACAAAAATACCCAGGTGCCCCTGCATCATACTCCCAGGGAAAACAAAATCTCAAGTTCCACTTGAGAGCAAATATTGAACTGTTATACCATGCCTTTTGATGTCTTCCTTTGTCATTCAGGTGGCATCCTCCATAGGAAGGCCTTGCCACTTCACCAGGTACTCATAGTACACCTTATGCCTTATCCTGTTGGCTTCTTTGGTATACAAGATCACTCTAGCTTCAATGGTTGACTTGGTGGTAAGTCTCTGATCTAATCTTCATTTAGAACCTATGATGTGCCTTAATGAATCTAAACTTGCAATCATAGCCCCTTCAAAAGAGTATAGGTCAAAAACATTAAAAATGGGAGAGATAGCAACTCCAAGAGGGAGTTATATCTCATAGGCATTTGCTCCAAATTTGTGGACCACCCTACATGGCCCAATTTTCTTCATCTGCAGCTTTGAATACTTCCCTTTAGGTAGCCTTTCCTTCCTTAAATGAGCTAAGACCAAGTCCCCCACTTTGAAATGAACCTCTCTCCTTTTCAATTCTGCATGTTGTTTATATTTTTCAACACTCTTTTGAAGGTTCTCTCTGACTTGCTGATGTATTTCTTTCATGGCAACTACAAACTCTTCTCCCTTAGCACTCCTCTCCATTCCACTCAAATATTTGAGCTCAAACACCCCTCTAGGCTGCAATCCATACACAATCTCAAATGGGCTTTTACCAACACTCTTGTTCACAGAATCATTATATGCATACTCAACTTGGGGTAAGATCAAATCCCATTGTGTTGAGTGTTCTTTTTTCAGGCATCTCAGAAGATTTCAAAGACTTATGTTGACTACTTCAGTCTGATAGGTAGAGCTAAAGGTCAAATTTGTTCCTAACTTCTTCCAAAGGGTTCTCCAAAAGTGACCCACAAACTTATTGTCCCTATTTGAAATAATAGTCAATGGGTGATCCCACAAAGCTGGTTTACAATTTCTGGGAGATTTTGATTTTTGCTAAAATCACATATTTTAAAAAAAATATAATGATTTAATCCTTAAAAATTTTCATTTAAAGCATTCCAATTGAAGAGGGTTTGATAAAACTACCTTAGATCAAACCCCCTTGGATAGAACCCCACTAGTTTTAAACCATACCTATAATAGAGTCTCCTTTACACCTATCAAAATGTTGATAAAAAACCACTTTTGATTTACCTTTTGAGGGATCAAATGAACTCATTTAAAATTTAATTTTTGTAAGTATGTATTCCTTATTATAAGCTTCCCAAATAGTATAATTTTAAATAAATTTAATTTTATTATTATATTTATTTTATATTTCTTGTGAATGTAGGTTTTTCACCGAAAATGAAGCTCTTTGTTCTGCACATGTGGAAAAATAGAAGATTATCAAAAAAAAATTAAAAAATATGAGTGCACCATATATTGAAGTCCTTGATCCAACAAAAAAATTGAATTTAGATACATACAAAAAAAGTTACACATTATACGGTCCGCCTATGTCTGAATTCTAATTGGTTTGACTTCAAAATTTAATTAAGGAAAAATTATTTAATAAAACACTATCTAACCAAGTGGAATCAATAGATATCAGAGTTACAAATCTAAATTCGAAAGAATTAGAATTTTATCCTTCATGGGAAAAAAATTATGCGTTATACGGTGAGCATCACTTTTTAAAAATGTTGTTTTCTGAAAAAAAAACTAGTTTTCGAGGGAGATGGAAAAAGAAGTGCAATCTGATTCCAAAAAAATTAAAAATATATATATTTAGAATCTATAGACAAAATGTAACAAAACTCTAGTTTGCATCATCTTCAAATTCCTCACAGTATAGCCACTATAGGTGCCCGAAAGTGAAGATTTAGTTAGAAAAAATTAATTCAATAGCCAGTTTGGCCAAAAATTGTAAATCACTATTGTGGGATCACCCCAATGGTAATCCATGGATCCTAACCACCTCCTTGAAAAACAACCCAGCAATGTATGAGGCATCACTTGTACTTTTACATGGTATAAAGTGTGTCATTTTACTAAACCGATCCACTACAACAAATATTGAATCAAAGCCTCTTTGATTTTTGGGCAACCCCAGCACAAAATCCATGCTGATGGATTCCCATGGCCTATTTGGGATTGGAAATGGTTGATAGAGACCTACATTTGTACTACAACCCTTGGCCCTTTGAAAAACAACACACTTTTCTACAAACTTTCTCACATCACTTTGCATCTTGGGCCAATAATAATACATTCTTACTTGTTCCAAACTTTTGTCAACACCAAAGTGACATTCCAAGCTACCATTGTGCTTCTCCTTAATCAAATTATCCCTCATAGTGCATTTTGGAATACAAAGATGAGCACCCTTAAAAAGTAAACCTTCTTGAATCAAGAAACCAAAATTGTCTTCATGAAAAGTGCCATTGAATTGACTACAAGAAGCATAAATATCTTTGAAATCATCATCCTCTACATACATACCTTTCAAAGCATCAATTCCAACACTCTGTAACTGAACTTCTTGAACCAACAATGTTCTTCTACTCAAAGCATCTACCATCTTGTTTGACTATCCCTTTTTGTGTTTGATGGTAAAGGTATAACTTTGTAGGTACTCCACCCACTTCACATGTTTGTGGCTGAGTTTTTCTTGGTTGTTAAGGAGTTGCAAAGCATGATTGTTAGTAAAAACAATGAACTCTTTAGGAAGGAGATATTGTCTTCACTTCTTCAATGATTGCACCATAGCATATAACTCCATGTCATAAGAGGAATACTTTTTTCTTTGCCTCATTAGGCTTCTCACTAAAGAAAGCAATAGGCCTACCCTCTTGACTCAATACTGCCCCGATTGTATACCCACTTGCATAGCATTCAATTGTGAAAACTTTGTTAAATTCAGGCAATCCTAAGATAGGTTGATGTGCTACCCTTTGCTTCAAATATTGGAAACTTTTTTCTTCCTCGTGAGACCATATAAATTTCATTCTTTTCTCCCCTTTGATTGTGTCAATTATTGGAGAGCATATATGACTGAAACTCTTCACAAATTTTCTATAAAAACTAGCTAGGTCATGGAAACTTCTTACCTCACTTACTGATGTTGGAGTAGGCCAATTGAGAATAGCTTCCACCTTGCTAGGGTCCATCTTCAAAGAACCTTTTGAGATCACAAAGCCAAGATATACCAACTCTTCCTTCATGAATTCACACTTCTTCAAATTTATCATCAACTTTTCTTCATTCAACCTTACTAAAAACAAGAATATCATCCAAATAGACAACCAAGAACTTACCTATGAAGGGTTTCATAACTTTATTCATTAATCTCATAAAATTGCTTGGTGTATTTGAAATCCCAAATGGCATGACAATCCATTCATATAACCCCCCATTTGTTTTGAAGGTAATTTTCCACTCATCCCCCTCTTTAATTTTAATTTGGTGGTAGCCACTTTTGAGGTCAATCTTACAGAAATAACATGTCCCTCATAAAAATTCCATCAAATCTTCCATTCTTGGTATGGAGAACCAATACCTTCTGGTGATCTTGCTAATTGCCCTTGAGTCAGTGCACATTCTCCAATCTCCTTTTTTTGGTGCCAAAACAGTAGGAACAAAACATGGACTAAGACTCTCCCTTATTAGGCCGTTGTCAAACAACTCCTGGATCTTCTTCCTAATCTATTCATTCTGTTGAGGGGTCATTTTATATCCTACTTTCTTAGGAAGGTTTTCCCTGGCTATGAAATCTATATGGTGACTTACATCTCTTATTAGTGGTAAAGAGTTTTGGAGTTTATCTACTACAATGCCTTTGTATTTGTTCAACAAGGCTTGGACATCTTTAGGCACATCATCAACTTTTGCTACTATCATGAACTATTTTGGTCTAATTACAATGGCATAACCTTCTCCTCCCTCTTCTCTCATGGTTTTCAAATACTCTTTTTCCCCAACCAACATTACACTAGACCCAACTTATGTATCTAGACTTTCTTCTTGCAATGGAGTAAGAGTGAATGAGATCACATAGGTCTTCTTTTTCCCATCATGTTTATAATTTTTGTCATATTGCTAGGGTCTCCCTAAAAGTAGATGAAAAACATCCATTGGAATGATGCCACACAATATTTTGTCTTTATACCCTCTTATGTCAAATTCCACCCATGTTTTCTCATTAACTAAGACCTGTTGTCCCTTGATCAATCAGGAGACCTTGTAAGGATTGGGATGTGGTATCCTCTTCATTTTCAACTTTTCAACCATATCTAAAGAAAATAAATTATCTGTGGAGCTTGAATCAACAACTTTATAAACTTTACCTTGAGATTTGCAGTTGGTTCTAAAGAGGGATTTTCTTTTTGGAGGCTCCTTCACCACAAGAAATTTGAGTAATGTTCTTCTCATCATCAAAGATTCTCCAATTTTTGGAGTAGCATGTTGTGATGGAGAGTTGACACTCTCATTATCTTCCTCTTGCACCAATTGAGTTCTCCTGTCACCACCATGTGAAGTAGAAGGTTGCTTATCAAGACATTGCCAAGCTTGATAGCCAATCTTGTTACACTGATAACACATTCCTGAGAATGTATTTGATCCTCTTCCTTGACCACCAAATCTTCCTCTACTATTTGATCTCCTACCCTTGAAACTACCTCTTGATTTTGAGCTATGTTCTAGATGACTACTTGTTTCTCCCTGTGTCTTTTGGGACTATCCTCTTCCTCCAAATGTTCCTCTACCTCTAAAAAATTTTCCTCTACCCCTACCTTGCTTCCCTTGTCTTCATTTTAGCTTTTCTTCTGCCTTGACTGCCAATTGAAAGCATTCTTATGCCATTCTAGGGGTGGTAAGACTTAACTCATCTTGTATATTGAACCTCAACCCATTCATGTACCTTGCTACTTTCTCCACCTCATCCTCAACATGACCTGCTCTTATACTTAACTTATGAAAATCCTCTGTATAAGCCATTGCATCCATCTCTTTTTGTTTTAGGTTTTGTAGCCTTCTAAATGTTTGAATTGCATAATCACCGGGTAGAAATTGACTCTTGTTTTTATCCACCATTCTATCCCATGAATTGATTTTTGACGTTCCCTTCTTCACCCTCTCTTCCTGCACATAATTCCACCAAGTTAAGGCAGGGCCTCTCAATTTTGTTTTGGAAAATTTCACCTTTTGATCATCTGCTACCTCTTCATACTCAAAATAGTTATCAAGTGCATCAATATAACCTAGCACCTCTTCACTATCCACCTTCCCACCGTACATGGGTAAGTCCATCTTCACCTTAGGAGTGTTTCCTTTGACAACCTTCAACAATTTAGTCATTCTCAATTCATTAGGGTCCAACTCATCATCACCTTGGACTCCTCCTTGAGGGTTTTCATTCTCACCCTCTTCCTCATCCTCTTGGGCACTTTGTTCTCCAATGACCACACACCTCTCTTTTGATTTGATTCAAGTGTTGTAAGTCTAGCTAGGACAACTTCTTGACACTCCTTTACCTATCTCAACTCCTTGGCATGCTTTTCTTTCAACTCTCTCACTTCTCTAGCAGTTGGATTTCTTTTAGGAGGCATCTTTGCTTCTTTCAAACTTCAACCTTTTTCTTTTATTGATCAAAACCTATGCTCTGATACCAATTTGATGAACAGTAGGGTGGAGGTTATGAACACAATCACAATTAAAGAATTTTTACAGCTCTCAAATCCTAACTTGGTGGTTTTTTTCACAAATCCTCTTATTCTCCTAGTAGTACTTGGAATAGGGTTTTTCCCACAAAACTTTCAGAGCAGACCCAATACCAAAAATGTGAACATCATTCTTGATACCCTTTATGTCACTTCAAAACCTATGAAAATTGTAGATATGGTTGTTTTGTAACAACACCCTCAAATCTTGATTGCTATGCTACCATTAGGCCTAATCAGGCTTTTTTACAAAGCAACAAGGATTTTAATCTCCAAACTACAAATCTTCACTCCAAGGCTTCCCTCTTGTCACATGGGGTTTATACATGTATTTTATATCAATTGGAACATTCACCAAACCACCTTTCTACAAAACCCTAAATCTAACTATCCTCCTGAGCCTAATACATGGTGATATTAGGCTAGGGTTGCAACAAACTTGGCCCTAACTCCATTCCATGATTCTACAAACACCCTAAACATTAAAAACAACCTATCTACTTCCATTCCACCGATTATCATATTTTCTCACCAGTGGAATGGGCCACAAATCATGTTTCTTCAATCAAACCCTCACAAACTAGGGTTTCCTGGTAGTTTACAGAAAAATGGCTCTAACTCCATTCAATCTGAATCAATACTAATAAAAATAAAATAAATTGATAGCTAATTCGCTCCTTCATCAATTCCAATATAATTTAGATCATTTGTAGGTCATACGGGGCCGTACAAACTACTATAGCAGCAAAAACTCAAAAGAAACTCAAAAAATTAGAGCTTGCTTTATTGTTTGATCTTCAAAAACTTCTCCAAAATATTGTCTCGAACATCCCAAGGAATATTTAAACACTTACAAGCCAAAACCAATGGTTCCAAAATTTTTTTTAAATATCTGACCATTCAACTTCGCATACACACCAAAAATGCAAAGCTGTTTATGCAACTTTTACAACTTTTGCAAATCTTGACAAATTTTTACAAAATTGATCCCACATGACGAAAAACATGAACCATGGTCTCAATACACCTTATTACAAACAAAAAAATGACTTAACATCACAAAACTAACATTTTGACCCCTATTTAAAAAAATACCTAGGTGCCCCTGCACCACTTATACATCCATACCTCTTCTCACCACAATCTTTCCCAAAGAGATGGTATTCTTAAGGCACTAGTTACTCATATTTATCATATTTTTGATACGGATCATATTGACAAAGAGCTCTCAAATCTTTCCAAATCATCTTGTTGAATGAATATAGTAGTAAGTCCATCTATAAATCTTTTTAACCTTTCTAAGAATCATATTTTTACTAAACCTAAGCCTCTAGTTGGACTAATACATCTAGGGTTTCTACCCTCTTAAATATAGAAGGTATTTCTAATAATATATTCAAAATCCTTCAAAGAAAAGGCATATTTTATGCTTTTAAACCATTCCTACTACTAGATATCTCACAATACCCCCTCTCTTTTTCCTCTCCTCTTGGTCTTCTTTTTCACCTCTTCTACCCTCTCCCCCATCTTCCTCTCCTCTCATGTCCTTCATCCCTCCTAACCCATGGTCTACACTCCACTTGGGGTGATCCCACAATAGTGGTTTACAATTTTTGGCCAAATTGGACACTGAAATTTTTATTTTTAACTAAATCTTCACATTAGGGCACCTATAGCGGCTAAACCACGAGGAATTTGAAGATGATGCAAATTAGAGTCTCATCAAATTTTGTCTGTAGATTCTAAAAAAAAAAAAAATTTTTTTGAAATTAGATTGCACTTCTTTTTCCATCTCCCACAAAAACTAGTTTTTTTAGAAAACAACATTTTTAAAAAGTGACGCACACCGTATAACGCATAACTTTTTTTCCATGAAGGATAAAATTCTAATTCTTTAGAATTTAGATTTTTAACTTTGATATCTAGTGCTTCCACTTGGTTAGATAGTTTTTTATTGAATATTTTTTCTTTAATTAGGTTTTGAAGTTAAACCAATGACAGTTAATACATAGCGCGACAGTATAACACATAACTTTTTTTGTATTTATCAAAATTCAATTTTATTTTTTTTGTTGGATCAAGGACTTCAATATCTGGTGCATTCATATTTTTCTTTTTTTTTTTATAATCTGCTATTTTTCCACATGTGCAGAACATAGACCTTCATTTTCGACGAAAAACCTATGTCTAATAAAACTAAAAAGACAAATACATAATAAAACCAAAACATATTAAAACTATATTTGTTGGATAGCTCATTTTGAGGACTACCTAATTCCAATTGGGTTTGTGAAGATTCCCCCATTTTCATCCTCAACCCGAGCGTCAAAGAGTAAAAAAATAGGTTTATTGTGTGAACAAAGTCAAAAATTAGGGAAAAGGGGGGTTCGCTAGAACCAGGGGGTTCTAGCAAACCAGGGTTCATTCAAACCCCCTTTAATATGCATTTTTACTTTTTTTTTTGGATGTGAAATGTGGGCCCTGTAATTAATGGGTTCGGTTGAACCCTAGTTTGGTCGAACCCTAGTTCGGTCGAACCCCTTTATGGTTCGGTCGAACTTGTAGGTTCATTTGAACCCCTTAAACCAATGTTTTTGCCATGGGGCCATTTTTTCTCATTTTTCCTTCCTCCATCAAATTGTAAACCACTATTGTGGCTTCACCACTTGTCATTGTTTTAGTTTAGAGTTGGTTTCATATTTTGTTAGTGACATCATTTATTTCTCCTTGATGTTCACTTACCATCTTCATCCTTTCTTTCTTTTGTCTCTTGTTATTTTTTATAGTCTTATTGTAGTGTGGGAAAAAGTATCCCTTTCTCACACTTAATTTGGAAATGATTAAATATTAAACTAAGCCTAAATTTTCCTTGGTTTAGTGTTGTAATGTTTTTTACACATTCACATTAAGTTTAGGTCCCTTTTAAGCTAAATAGACCTAATTTTACCTTAATTTAGTGTCATAAAGTGTATTTATTTACACATTCACACTATGTTTTGGGACCTCTTGCATTTATGATATTTAAATCATCACTAATAGGCCCTTAAGACCCTTTATTACACATCCCAAGGCTTATTTCAACTGAAATCCTGACATATTCAACAAATCCATTTGATTTTCTAACCCCCTGACATTCTATCACATCAAAAATTTAGGGTGGGGCTCATATGCCACCTCGGGCGTATGATTCCCCCTAGGTGGGAACCATATGCCACCTTGGGAATATGAGTCCCATTTGGATCATTTTAAGGGTTTTGAGTGAGAAACCAAGGTTTTCAATTCAAATTTTTTGGATGTCAGCATTTGAGATCTAATAAACGATAAATTACATGGAATTCCTATATTATTTCACCTAAGTAATCCTATGAAGCATTCCCATATAAATTTTTATGATCAAGAGAATTCAAGATCATTTCAAGAGCATTCAAAGGCAACTTTGTAGAAGATTATTGTACCAATTCAAGATCCATTATCATGTCAAAGGCTTAATGCATCATGCATGTGGTTTTGAGCTAATGTTGTGATGTATTATTCAAGATCAATTCAAGAATTCAAAGGCATTATCTTTCATCAAGAATAATGATCAAGATCTACATCCATTGAGGCCACTTCATGCTTGTTTGTAGATCTACAAGTTTCTATTGTTTCATCTTATGTTTCATGTTTCATTTCATTCATATTTCATTTATCATCAAGGTTTGATTACCAAAAGGAGGTTTGACCAAGGAAAACTCCCATTCCTTAACAAAAAAAACATCTTTATCTTCTTTGATGTGTGATTTCAAGTTATAGGTTGAAGAAAAAGTGGATTTGAATCCTTCAAAAGTACCAAAATGAAAAAGCTTCAAAAGTTGTCAAAATTGTCATAAGAAGTTGTCAAGGTTCGCAGAAACTCGGATCTAGAGCAAGATATCCAAGTTATTTACATGAAACCAGTGGGAAATTGTTTATTTGATCCATCTTCAGAGCCTCACAAATTTTCGCTTCAAAATTTTCTCCTAGGATACTTTGCGACAAAATGAGACACTTCGCAACAGTATGGGAATATGAGTCAAGTACACCATTTTTGCCAATCTTTTGCAGATCCAAATCAGTCACTGAGAGATTCCAAATGCTATCCAGAAACCCTAGACTGGGACTATATTGCCTAGTCTAGCATATGAGTCCCAATACACATCAAAAAGTAGAATTTCAGGGTTTCAAACCTTGTTTTGATTAGATCATTCTTATAGGTATCTTTTTGTTTCACTCTCTTTTATCAATCTGATTTCATATTCTTAATTTTCTAGGTTTCATAGCTAGACTTGCATATTGCTTTCATTTCCTTCTTTCTAAGCATTTGCATTCCTCTTTAGTTCATTCCTAAGTAAACCATCCTAACCTTAGTCCATTCCTCAATCAATTCAATTGTTTGGGAGATCTTGGTTTACTTTAATGAACTAGCAGTGAAATAGGACCTTATCCCCTTTAGTTCCATCTCCTAAAAGGTGGAACCCTATTTCCTTGTGTTCACCTATTAATTTGCATTCCTTTGTTTCACTTCTCCTCACATTCTCCTTTATTTTATAATTTTATTCACATACTCATGCATTTATGTTTAGATGCATATGCATAGATTCTCACCTATTGCTTCTTTTCCATTCTTTTTTATTAAGAATAGCCATTTCATCTCTTAGATGCTTTCTTATGTATCATACTTTATTATCTATTGATGATATTTATGTATTCACTTATTTTCTTCCTGTTGTATTCATTTAATTCCCCATTTTTATTTTTTTCTTTTTTCATACATGTATATTCACACACAGACAAAGTTATATACATATACATATTTTCATTCAATTCTCTCATCTCTCGTGTTTTTATTCACATTTTCATCCTTTGTGTTTTTATTCCTAAAGCATATTATCCTTTTTATTTTTATTTTACATTTATTTATCCCCTTATTCATTATTTTTTCCATTTGTTCCAATGCACATTCATGCATTACTTTTTCGTGTGTGTATACCCACTATTACTCATTTATCTTTATTTCCATTTGCATGTGTATGCTTATTGTTTCTTGATTCACATGTTAATTTTCCAATAGCATTTACTTTTTCTCTCACCCCTTTCTTTTAATAGATTCATCTTTTTTTTTCCATTGTTTCTCTATCCTTCTCTATGAATCTTCATACAACTTTTCTTTTGATTTTAACCTCCTCTCGCTTATGCTTTTACTTATAATGTCTAATGGTTACTCTTGTGCTCATTTATTATTATTTTCTCCCATTTTCCCCTTCATATATATATATATATCTTATTTTCATTTTTATTTTAGTTTTCATATGTGTACATGTATGTATGTATTTGTTCTTAATTACTGACATATGATTCTAGAATAGGTTATGTACTTCTATATATTTACCTTGATGCATTTATTATATATCTATAGTCACCTATGCATATTATCATGTTCACACTTCCTTATATCATTCATATTTATATTTATTTTCATATGCATTATTTTAGTTTTGTGTATATTTTCCTCTATCAAAAATATTTTTATAAGTTTAATCATATTTTTGCACCATATATCTATTCCTTTGTTCTCTTATTTAGTTATCATTTTCTTCTCTTATACATTTTTTTATATTTATCATACTATTATTATTTATAATGGTGATATTTATGTATTCACATATTTTGTTTCTTTTCCATTTTCATATATTTCCACATTTTATATTAATTTACATTTTCATAAACATTGTTATACATACATGAGTATTAATATACATTTTCATATAAACCTACATATTCACACTCATATTGATTTCTATGATTACTTACATATATGCATTTATTTAACATTTTTTATGTTCATTATTTTTGTTGTTTTTATAGAATTTTCTCACTTTTTTTATTTATGTCACTCACATTTATCATCTTTGATAAATTTTATTAATTGTAATATATAATTTCATCCTTTTACATTCTAGCACATTCTTATATCTTTCACATACATGATTGAATAATTTTATAGTATTTCTCATAATTATTCATTTGGTTCTTTAATATTATGTAAATTCTAATATTTTTCTTATTATTTCTCTCCTCTATATTTATCCCCTCTCTTTGGTTTCATGTTCCTCATTCTTTAGTTCTCCTCCCTTCTCCATGCTTTTTTTTATTAAAAGAGTAGGGCTAAGGTCTTCATCCCATACACAACATCAACAAAAATAGGCCTTCCAACCAGTAATTCAAATCATAACCAAGCAGGTCAATTGAGAATTTTAAGTTTTTATGTTTATGCCTACAATCTTTTCATTCATTATCCTCTTCTTGAAGATGGATCACTTAGTGTGATCCAAAATATCGAAAGAAAAATATACACAATGAATGAGATTTATTCTTAATATTATGCATTATATTGAATCAATAGATTTTTTAATAAAAGTTTTCAAATATAAAAAATAATAATCTAAAAAATATTTATATGTATGAAAAATATGAATAGTTTTAAAAATTAAAAAATATTATTATGTTACAATTTCATTCATTTAATATATTTTTATTTAATAACGGAAGAAGCTAATCTCTTGACAAAACACACCTGTGTATAGACATTATAACATAACACCCCATCCCCCATGCAAGTCTCCCGACAAAGTGCACTGATAGAAAGACTTGACAGACTAAGCTGACAAACATTTTGGCATGTGTCGTTTGGAGTCACATCACATGTCTCGTTGCCCAAAAAATGTGGCAAGACCGACGGATTTTCAAAATTAAAATTTGGAATGGACAAAAAGCACAAAATGTTGCCATTTTCAACATTCACATTTTGGAGGTTGCCAAGGAGTGCGGAAGGGAGTTGCAAGTGTTCGAAGGCTGAAGTAAAGCAACCACTCTCCCTACAAAAATGCACTTAACAGGTGTAGGCAGCTAACTAATAGCTATGTATATTTGCCAAAAATATATACCATTTTTCCATTCTACCTAGGAATTGTGAAGAATTGAACGGCTATTCGTTGCGAAGATGGGTTTTCATTGATAGATTTCCAAGGATTTTCCTTTTGAAAAGGGATTTTCATTTGAAATATACAGTTGTTTATGTGCTTTTGTGTTGAGGGTATTCTAATTTTTTCGTTTTAATGTTTTCACTGAATAAATGGATAACATTTAGAGAAACCAGAAACCATGTAGAATATATAACCAGGTTGGAAAACACAATGTGGGTTTTGTGTCAGCGAGTTTTCAAAATCATAATTTGGAATGGAAAAAAAGCCCAAAATGGTACCCTTTTTGACATTCTCATTTTGAAGGTTGTTCTTGAGTTTAGAAGGGAGTTGTAGGGGTTCAAAGGCCAAAGCAAAGCGACCATTCTCCCTACCAAAATTCATGTGACAAGTGTGGAAAACTAGCTAGTAGGTATGTATATCTACTAGAAATATATGTCATTCTACCTAGGGACTATGAAGAATTGAACGAAAATTCATTGTGAATATGGGTTTTTATTGGCAAGTTTCCAAGGGTTTTCATTTGTCTTCATAGTGTAGAGAGTTTTACAACATTGTGTGGGTTGGAGGTTTCATAAATCATGTACTCAGCTCCCACTATGTTTTCTAACCTGCAATCATATTGTGCATGTATATTTGGATCATATTAAGAAATTGAAACACAATTTTTACTCTACATAAGACTTGTTATAAATTTTGATGGTGTCTTTCATTGCATTCATACTGTCTAAATAACAAAATATTTTCAAGACATTCATAGTTTTTTGCAAATTTCCAAGTTGGAAAACACTATTTTTTTTAAATATGCAACCCTCATAATGTTTTAAAACCCTTTACAAGTAATAACCCAATCGCTTAAAAACCCCTCATCTCAATTCAGTTAGTTTTTCGTCTCCCCCACTTGCAACTCCTCCCCTACTCTCCAACCTTTCGCTTTCAACCTACATAATGAAAAAACCCACACAAAAAAGTGTTTTCCAATAAAAACACTTGTTACAATTTAAAACACGTCTTAGTCACATGAGCCTTCCCACCTGCAGTGCATGGATATATTCTCGCACAAGCCACCACACCAGAGAATTCAAAGCGACAGGAAAAATGAGGATTTTAATTCAACTTCAATGTGTAGAGAGTGTTACAATATTGTCTGGATTAGAGGTTTCATAAATCATGTACTCACCTCCCACTGTATTTTCCAACCTGCAATCATACAGAGTGTTAAAGGTTCTTGGAAAACATTGTGCGTTTATAAAATGGTGCCTTTCATTACATTCCTACTATCTAAATAACAAAATCTTTTCAAGACATTCATACTACATTTTGTAAAATTCTAGGTTGCAAAGCACTCTTTTTTTTTAAATCTACAACCCACATAATGTTTTAAAACCCTTTACAAGTAACAACCCAATTGGTTACTCACCCCTCACCTCAATTTGGTATGTTTGTGATTTTCTTGAGAACCTTTTGTGAATTAGATAGTTTTTATCAAAAATAAAATTATTAACATGGTCAAATATCCATTATGTTTTACATCATTTATTTAATCTTGAATACTCTAATTTTATTTGTACTAGTTAATCTTAATATTTTATTTATATTAATCTCTTGCTTTTGTTTCAGAATTTATTTTTCAAAATTTAGTTTTGACTCAATTCTTCCATTAATCGATTTACTTTATTGATTATTTCCAAACATGAATGTATGAAGTATCACATTAAATGTAAAATCAATAAGAAATCATATGCATATATTCTTTGATACTTCATCATATAGCCATGCTAACATATAAAACATTATAAATAAAAATAGATTTTTGAATCCAATTATTTCTAGACTAATATTATTTTTAAATATTTATTATTCATATGACCTTACTATATAAATTGATGTTTCCAAAGCTAGGACAACAAATCCTCACATGCTATAATCCCCTTGAACATAACAGGCTAAATAATCATTTGTTATACTATTCTTTCATTAAATGACAAATTTAAAAAGTAGGGTATTTTTTTACAATACAATTAAATAGATGTTATTGATATATGTATTACACGTACCCAACCATAACAATAGTTGAAAGTTTGGGAATATGATCTGCATCAATTTGATCTTATTAGTACTCACTCTAAATGTTGACAAACCCAAATACAACAATAATTTGGAAGTTTATATATATGAACTCCACCAATTTGTTCTTATTAGTAGCTACTCTAAATGTGCATTTAGAAATGAGTACATATTGTGATGATGACAAAAATAGAAAAATGAATATTTTGTTATAGTTTTTGTGTTTTGTTATAAGTTATTGAATTTTAGAAACATTTTGTCCATCTTTTAATTATAGTCAATTTTTTTATATTTTTATGTTTGAATTATATATAGACTGCACTAATCAGGTAGCCCCCTTATAAACTACAATGTGCCTCATAAACTTTTTTCACATGACCAGTGACGTTTACAGATACATCCTCCAATACCACAAGGATGAGAGGACATTGAACCTCAAAACCTCTTACCTAGAACATGATGCTTTAGCCAATCAACCCAAAACCCTGACCCTTATATTTTTTACTTTTAAATATCATAAACTATTTTGATTTCTGGAACATAATTAAAACTTCTATTTTATATTTAAATAATAATAGATAGTCATCTTTATTTATTTATGTTTGTTTATAAACACAATTCATTTTAACGTGCACAAATGATCTGACATTAACCCAATTTCTAAAAGTTCTTTATTACCCAAATCTTCTTGTAAACCAAACAACTCCAACTGTTCACAAAACCCAAAGGCCCCTTTAATTTCTTCTGTCAAATCTCAAAATCGTCCACTCATCTTGAAATGGTGCAGTGCATGCATGTTCTTACCGAATAATTGTACAAAACAACAGTAGAGCATTCAGTGCACATGGCGATAAGTATGCAAATTCAATACTCGCCGTAACTTACATTGACACATCAAAAGTATGATTCTGAAGTAACTTACATGAAATGGCCGTGTATTTTTCTTTGATGTGTGAAAGCAAGGCAAGATCTGAGAGCATGATTCGATGGCGATTTCCATGTGTTTATAATGAAGGTTTTAGGAATGCCATGGGAGGACGCCTCCTTACATATCGTCATAGAAGGGCAGACACTGTTAATAGGTAGTTATTATCATTACCTGAAAAAATTAAAAATAATAAAAAATTTATTAATATCTAAGCGTTCCTCATTATCTATGCATATTAGATGAATGATGTATAGATGAAGAACAATGGAGCTCAATTTTCTTACTAATTGATAGATGATGGAGGCAACTGCAATGGTCCAGAAGCGACCAGCATAGGCAGTGATTATGATGGCTCCCAAGGGACATCAATGCGTTGCTAGCCCCATGGCCTTGAATAATTAGATCTCTTCCACTCCTACTTAAATAACCTTATTTCTTGCATTCAATTCACTATAAAACTTAAGTCTAACAACCAATATTCTTTCCTTGATGTTCCCATTATTAGAAAAGAGGATGAATCTCTTGCATTTTGTCTATAAAAATCCACTTGCACTAACTTATTGATGCAAAGTAGGGTGGAGGTTATGAACACAATCACAATTAAACAAGTCTCACAACTCTGAAATCCTAACTTGGTGGTTTTTTCACAAATCCTCTTATTCTTTGAGTAGTACTTGGAACAGGGTTTCTCCCACAAAACTTTCAGAGTAGACCCAATACCCAAAATATGAACACCATTCTTGATACCCTTCATGTCACTTGAAAACCTATCAAAATTGTAGATATGGTTGTTTTGTAACAACACCCTCAAATCTTGACTACTACGCTACCATTAGGCCTAATTAGGCTTATTTTACAAAGAAACAAGGATTTCAATCTCCAAAATACAAACCTTCACTCCAAGGCTCCCCTCTTGTCACATGGGATTTGTACATGTAATTTATATCAACTGGAACATTCAACAAATGACCTTTCTACAAAACCCTAAATCTACCTATTCTCCTAAGCTTAATACATGGTGATATTAGGCTAGGTTTGCATCCAACTTGGCCTTAACTCCATTCTCTAATCCTACAAACACCCTATCTACTTCCATTCCACCGATTATCATATTTTCTCAGGGGTGGAATGCGCCACAAATCATGTGTTTTCAATCAAACCCTCACAAACTAGGGTTTCTTGGCAGTTTACAAAAAAATGGCTCTAACTCCTTCCAATATTAATGAAAATTGATCAAACCAAAAGAAATTGATAGCTAATTCACTCCTCCATCATATCCAATACAATTTAAGTCATTTACAGGTCGTACGGGGTCATACAAACTTCTGTAGCAACAAAAACACAAAAGAAATACAAAAAAATAGAGTTTGCTTTATTGTTTGATCTTCAAAAACTTATCCTTGAAAAGATTGCCTCAAACATCCCAAGGCATATTTAAACACTTGCAAGCCAAAATCAATGGTTCCAAACTATTTTTCAAATAATTGACCATTCAATTTCATATACACACCAAAAATACAAAGTTGCTTATGCAACTTTTGTAACTTTTGCAAATCTTGACAGCTTTTTACAAAATTGACCCCACATGACCAAAAAAATGAACCATGGTCTCAATAGACCTTATTACAAACAAAAACATGACTCAACATCACAAAACTAACATTTTGACCCCTATTTACAAAAATACCCAGGTGCCCCTGCATCATACTCCCAGGGAAAATAAAATCTCAAGTTCCACTTGAGAGCAAATATTGAACTGTTATACCATGCCTTTTGATGTCTTCCTTTGTCATTCAGGTGGCATCCTCCATAGGAAGGCCTTGCCACTTCACTAGACACTCATAGTACACCTTATGCCTTATCCTTTTGGCTTCTTTGGTATACAAGATGCACTCTAGCTTCAATGGTTGACTTGGTGGTAAGTCTCTGATCTAATCTTCATTTAGAACCTATGATGTGCCTTAATGAATCTAAACTTGCAATCATAGCCCCTTCAAAAGAGTATAGGTCAAAAACATTAAAAATGGGAGAGATAGCAACTCCAAGAGGGAGTTATATCTCATAGGCATTTGCTTCAAATTTGTGGACCACCCTACATGGCCCAATTTTCTTCATCTGCAGCTTTGAATACTTCCCTTTAGGTAGCCTTTCCTTCCTTAAATGAGCTAAGACCAAGTCCCTCACTTTGAAATGAACCTCTCTTCTTTTCAATTCTGCATGTTGTTTATATTTTTCAACACTCTTTTGAAGGTTCTCTCTGACCTGCTGATGTATTTCTTTCATGGCAACTACAAACTCTTCTCCCTTAGCACTCCTCTCCATTCCACTCAAATATCTAAGCTCAAACACCCCTCTAGGCTGCAATCCATACACAATCTCAAATGGGCTTTTACCAACACTCTTGCTCACAGAATCATTATATGCATACTCAACTTGGGGTAAGATTAGATCCCATTTTGTTGATTTTTCTTTTTTCAAGCATTTTAGGAGATTTCCAAGACTTATGTTGACTACTTCAGTCCAATAGGTAGAGCTAAAGGTCAAATTTGTTCCTAACTTCTTCCAAAGTGTTCTCCAAAAGTGACCCACAAACTTATTGTCCCTGTTTGAAATAATAGTCAATGGGTGATCCCACAAAGCTAGTTTACAATTTCTGAGAGATTTTGATTTTTGCTAAAATCACATATTTTTAAAAAAATAGAATGATTTAAGCCTTTAAAAGTTTCATTTAAAGCATTCCAATTGAAGAGGGTTTGATAAAACTACCTTAGATCAAACCCCCTTGGATAGAACCCCGCTAGTTTTAAACCATACCTATAACAGAGTCTCCTTTACACCTATCAAAATGTTGATAAAAAACCACTTTCGATTTACCTTTTGGGGGATCAAATGAACTCATTTAAAATTTAATTTTTGTAAGTATGTATTCCTTTTTATAAGCTTCCCAAAGAGTATAATTTTAAATAAATTTAATTTAATTATTATATTTATTTTTTATTTCTTGTCAATGTAGGTTTTTCACTGAAAAATAGAAGATTATCAAAAAAAAAAATTAAAAAATATGAGTGCACCATATATTGAAGTCCTTGATCCAACAAAAAAAATGAATTTAGATACATACAAAAAAAGTTACGCATTATACGGTCCACCTATGTCTGAATTGTAATTGGTTTGACTTCAAAACTTAATTAAGGAAAAATTATTTAATAAAACACTATCTAACCAAGTGCAAGCACTAGATATTGGGGTTACAAATCTAAATTCAAAATAATTAGAATTTTATCCTTCATGGGAAAAAATTTATGCGTTATTCGATGAGCATCACTTTTTAAAAATGTTGTTTTCTGGGGAAAAAAACTAGTTTTCGAGGGAGATGGAAAAAGAAGTGCAATCTGATTCCAAAAAAATTGAAAAAAATATATTTAGAATCTATAATCAAAATTTAACAAAACTCTAGTTTGCATCATCTTCAAATTCCTCACGGTTTAGCTGCTATAGGTGCCTGAAAGTGAAGATTTAGTTAGAAAAAATTATTTCAGTGTCTAGTTTGGCCAAAAATTGTAAATCACTATTGTGGGATCACCCCAATTGTAATCCATGGATCCTAACCACCTCCTTGAAAAACAACCCAGCAATGTATGAGGCATCACTTGTACTTTTACATGGTATAAAGTGTGTCATTTTACTAAACTGGTCCACTACAACAAATATTGAATCAAAGCCTCTTTGAGTTTTGGGCAACCCCAACACAAAATCCATGCTGATGGATTCCCATGGCCTATTTGGAATTGGAAATGGTTGATAGAGACCTACATTTGTACTACAACCCTTGGCCCTTTGAAAAACAACACACTTTTCTACAAACTTTCTCACATCACTTTGCATCTTGGGCCAATAATAATACCTTCTTACTTGTTCCAAACTTTTATCAACACCAAAGTGACATTCCAAGCTACCATTGTGCTTCTCCTAAATCAAATTATCCCTCATAGCTCATTTTGGAATACAAAGATGAGCACCCTTAAAAAGAAAACCTTCTTGAATCAAGAAACCAAAATTGTCTTCATGAAAAGTGCCATTGAATTGACTACAAGAAGCATAAATATCTTTGAAATCATCATCCTCTACATACATACCTTTCAAAGCATCAATTCCAACACTCTGTAACTGAACTTCTTGAACCAGCAATGTTCTTCTACTCAAAGCATCTGCCATCTTGTTTGACTATCCCTTTTTATGTTTGATGGTATAGGTATAACTTTGTAGGTACTCCACCCACTTCACATGTTTGTGGCTGAGTTTCTCTTGGTTGTTAAGGAGTTGCAAAGCATGATTGTTGGTAAAAAAAAATGAAATCTTTAGGAAGGAGATATTGTCTCCACTTCTTCAATGATTGCACCATAGCATATAACTCCATGTCATAAGAGGAATACTTTTTTCTTTGCCTCATTAGGCTTCTCACTAAAGAAAGCAATAGGCCTACCCTCTTGAATCAATACTGCCCCAATTATATACCCACTTGCATCACATTCGATTGTGAAAACTTTCTTAAATTTAGGCAATCCTAAGATAGGTTGATGTGCTACCCTTTGCTTCAAATATTGGAAACTTTTTTCTGCCTCATGAGACCATAAAAATTTCTTTCTTTTGTCCCCTTTGATTGTGTCAATGATTGGAGAGCATATATGACTAAAACTCTTCACAAATTTTCTATAAAAACTAGCTAGGTCGTGGAAACTTCTTACCTCACTGATGTTGGAGAAGGCCAATTGAGAATAGCTTCCACCTTGCTAGGGTCCATCTTCAAAGAGCCTTTTGAGATCACAAATCCAAGATATACCAACTCTTCCTTCATGAATTCACACTTCTTCAAATTTATCATCAGCTTTTCTTCATTAAACCTTTTCAAAACCAAGTCTAAATGTTGCAAGTGTTCCTATTTAGTCTTACTAAAAACAAGAATATCATCCAAATAGACAACCAAGAACTTACCTATGAAGGGTTTCATAACTTTATTCATTAATCTCATAAAAGTGCTTGGTGTATTTGAAATCCCAAATGGCATGACAATCCATTCATATAACCCCCCATTTGTTTTGAAGGTAGTTTTCCACTCATCCCCCTCTTTAATTTTAATTTGGTGGTAGCCACTTTTGAGGTCAATCTTACAGAAATAACATGTCCCTCCTAAAAATTCCATCAAATCTTCCATTCTTGGTATGGAGAACCTATACCTTATGGTGATCTTGTTAATTTCCCTTGAGTCAGTGCACATTCTCCAATCTCCTTTTTTTCGTACCAAAACAGTAGGAACAAAACATGGGCTAAGACTCTCCCTTATTAGGCCTTTGTCAAACAACTCCTGGATCTTCTTCCTAATCTCTTCATTCTGTTGAGAGGTCATTTTATATCCTACTTTGTTAGGAAGGTTTTCCCCCAATATGAAATCTATATGGTGACTCACATCTCTTATTGGTGGTAAAGAGCTATGGAGTTGATCTACCACAATGCCTTTGTATTTGTTCAACAAGGCTTGGACATCTTTAGGCACATCATCAAATTTTGCTACTGTCATGAAATATTTTGGTCTAATTACAATGGTATAACCTTCTCCCTCTTCTCTCATGGTTTTCAAATACTCTTTTTCCCCAACCAGCATTACACTAGACCCAACTTATGTATCTAGACTTTCTTCTTGCAATGGAGTAAGAGTGATGAGATCACATCCATTTCAATCACATAGGTCTTCTTTTTCCCATCATGTTTAGAATTTTTGTCATATTTCTAGGGTCTCCCTAAAAGTAGATGAAAAACATCCATTGGAATGATGCCACACAATATTTTGTCTTTATACCCTCCTATGTCAAATTCCACCCATGTTTTCTCATTAACTAAGACCTATTGTCCCTTGATCAATCAGGAGACCTTGTAAGGACTGGAATGTGGTATCCTCTTCATTTTCAACTTTTCAACCATCTCTAAGGAAAATAAATTATCTATGGAGCCTGAATCAACAACTTTATAAACCTTACCTTGAAATTTGCAAGTGGTTCTACAGAGGGATTTTCTTTGTGGAGGCTCCTTCACCATAGGAACTTTGAGTAACGTTCTTCTCATCATCAAAGATTCTCCAATTTTTGGAGTAGCATGTTGTGATGGATAGTTGACACTCTCATTATCTTCCTCTTGCACCAATTGAGTTCTCCTGTCACCACCATGTGAAGTAGAAGGTTGCTTATCAAGACATTTCCAAGCTTGATAGCCAATCTTGTTACACTGATAACACCTTCCTAAGAATGTATTTGATCCTCTTCCTTGACCACCAAATCTTTCTCTACTATTTGATCTCCTACCTTTGAAACTACCTCTTGATTCTGATCTCTGTTCTAGATGACTACTTGTTTCTCCTTGTGTCTTTTGGGACTATCCTCTTCCTCCAAATGTTCCTCTACCTCTAAAAAATTTTCCTCTACCCCTACCTTGTTTCTCTTATCTTCATTTTAGCTTTTCTTCTACCTTGACTGCCAATTGAAAGCATTCTTACACCATTCTAGGGGTGGTAAGAGTTAACTCATCTTGTATATTGAACCTCAACCCATTCATGTACCTTGCTACTTTCTCCACCTCATCCTCAACATGACCTGCTCTTATACTTAACTTATGAAACTCCTCTGTATAAGCCATTACATCCATCTCTTTTTGTTTTAGGCTTTCTAGCCTTCTAAATGTTTGAATTGCATAATCACCGGGTAGAAATTAACTCTTGTTTTAATCCACCATTCTATCCCATGAATTGATTTTTGACTTTCTCTTCTTCACCCTCTCTTCCTGCACATAATTCCACCAAGTTAAGGCAGGGCCTCTCAATTTTGTTTTGGAAAATTTCACCTTTTGATCATCTGCTACCTCTTCATACTCAAAATAGTTATCAAGTGCATCAATATAACCTAGCACCTCTTCACTATCCACCTTCCCACCATACATGGGTAATTCCATCTTCACCTTAGGAGTGTTTCCTTTGACAGCCTTCAACAATTTAGTCATTCTCAATTCATTAGGGTCCAACTCATCATCACCTTGGACTCCTCCTTGAGGGTTTTCATTCTCACCCTCTTCCTCATCCTCTTGGGCACTTTGTTCTCCAATGACCACACCTCTCTTTTGATTTGATTCAAGTGTTGTGATTCTGGCTAGGACAGCTTCTTGACACTCCTTTACCTATCTCAACTACTTGGTATGCTTTTCTTTCAACTCTCTCACTTCTCTAGCAGTTGTATTTCTTTTAGGAGGCATCTTTACTTCTTTCAAACTTCAACCTTTTTCTTTTATTGATCAAAACCTATGCTCTGATACCAATTTGATGAACAGTAGGGTGGAGGTTATGAACACAATCACAATTGTAGAATTTTTACAACTCTCAAATACTAACTTGGTGGTTTTTTCACAAATCTTCTTATTCTCCTAGTGGTACTTGGAATAGGGTTTTTCCCACAAAAATTTTAGAGCAGACCCAATACCAAAAATGTGAAGACCATTCTCGATACCCTTTATGTCACTTCAAAACCTATGAAAATTGTAGATATGGTTGTTTTGTAACAACACCCTCAAATCTTGATTGCTACGCTACCATTAGGCCTAATTAGGCTTTTTTACAAAGCAACAACAACGATTTCAATCTCAAAACTACAAAGCTTCACTCCAAGGCTTCCCTCTTGTCACATGGGGTCTATACATGTAGTTTATATCAACTGGAACATTCACCAAACCACCTTTCTACAAAACCCTAAATCTACCTATCCTCCTAAGCCTAATGCATGGTGATATTAGGCTAGGGTTGCAACAAACTTGGCCCTAACTCCATTACATGATTCTGCAAACACCCTAAACATTAAAAACAACCTATCTACTTCCATTCCACTGATTATCATATTTTCTCGCCAATGGAATGGGCCACAAATCATGTTTCTTCAATCAAACCCTCACAAACTAGGGTTTCCTGGTAGTTTACAGAAAAAAGGCTCTAACTCCTTTGAATCTTAATCAATACTGATAAAACTAAAAGAAATTTATAGCTAATTCACTCCTTCATCAGTTCCAATACAATTTAGATCATTTGCAGGTCATACAGGGCCGTACAAACTGCTGTAGCAGCAAAAACTCAAAGGAAACTCAAAAAAACAGAGCTTGCTTTATTGTTTCATATTCAAAAACTTCTCCAAAAGATTGTCTCGAACATCCCAAGGCATATATAAACACTTACAAGCCAAAACCAATGGTTCCAAACTTCTTTTTAAATATCTGACCATTCAACTTCGCATACACACCAAAAATGCAAAGTTGTTTATGCAACTTTTACAACTTTTGCAAATCTTGACAACTTTTTACAAAATTGATCCCACATGACGAAAAACATGAACCATGGTCTCAATACACCTTATTACAAACAAAAAAATGACTCAACATCACAAAACTAACATTTTGACCCCTATTTAAAAAAATACCTAGGTACCCCTGTACCACTTATACATCCATACCTCTTCTCACCACAATCTTTCCCAAAGAGATGGTATTCTTAAGGCACTAGTTACTCATATTTATCACATTTTTGATAAGGATCATATTGACAAAGAGCTCTCAAATCTTTCCAAATCATCTTGTTGAATGAATATAGTAGTAAGTCCATCTATAAATCTTTTTAACCTTGCTAAGAATCATATTTTTACTAAACCTAAGCCTTTAGTTGGACTAATACATCTAGGGTTTCTACCCTCTTAAATATAGAAGGTATTTCTAATAATATATTCAAAATCCTTCAAAGAAAAGGCATATTTTATGCTTTTAAACCATTCCTACTACTAGATATCTCCCAATACCCCCTCTCTTTTTCCTCTCCTCTTGGTCTTCTTTTTCACCTCTTCTACCATTTCCCCCATCTTCCTCTCCTCTCATGTCATTCATCCATCCTAACCCATGGTCTACACTCCACTTGGGGTGATCCCACAATAGTGGTTTACAATTTTTGGCCAAACTGGACACTGAAATTTTTATTTTTAACTAAATCTTCACATTTGGGCACCTATAGCGACTAAACCATGAGGAATTTGAAGATGATGCAAACTAGAGTCTCATCAAATTTTGTATGTAGATTCTAAAAAAAAAAATTAAATTTTTTGAAATTAGATTGCACTTCTTTTTCCATCTCCCACAAAAACTAGTTTTTTTTAGAAAACAACATTTTTAAAAAGTGATGCACACTGTATAACGCATAACTTTTTTCCATGAAGGATAAAATTCTAATTCTTTAGAATTTATATTTTTAACTCTGATATCTAGTGCTTCCACTTGGTTAGATAGTTTTTTATTGAATATTTTTTCTTTAATCAAGTTTCGAAGTTAAACCAATGAAAATTAAGACATAGCGCGACCGTATAATGCATAACTTTTTTTGTATTTATCGAAATTCAATTTTATTTTTTTTGTTGGATCAAGGACTTCAATATATGGTGCACTCATATTTTTCATTTTTTTTTATAATCTTCTATTTTTCCACATGTGCAAAACATAGACCTTCATTTTCGACGAAAAACCTATGTTTAATAAAGATAAAAAGACAAATACATAATAAAACCAAAACATATTAAAACTATATTTGTTGGATAGCTCGTTTCAAGGACTACCTAATTCCAATTGGGTTTGTGAAGATTCCCCCATTTTCATCCTCAACCCAAGTGTCAAAGCGTAAAAAAATAGGTTTATTGTGTGAACAAAGTCAAAAATTAGGGAAAAGGGGGGTTCGCTAGAACCAAGGGGGTTCTAGCAAATCAGGGTTCATTCGAACCCCCTTTAATATGCATTTTTACTTCTTTTTTTTTATGTGAAATGTGGGCCCTATAATTAATGGGTTCAGTCAAACCCCTTTATGGTCCGATCGAACTTGTAGGTTCATTTAAACCCCTTAAACCAATTTCTTTGCCATGGGGCCATTTTTTTTCATTTTTCCTTCCTCCATCAAATTGTAAATCACTATTGTGGCTTCACCCCTTGTCATTTTTTGAGTTTATATTTGGTTTCATATTTTTTTAGTGACATCATTTATCTCTCCTTGATGTTGACTTTCCATCTTCATCCTTTCTTTCTTTTGTCTCTTGTTATTTTTTATAGTCTTATTGTAGTGCGGGAAAAAGTATCCCTTTTTCACACTTAATTTGGGAATGATTAAATATTAAACTAAGCCTAAATTTGCCTTGGTTTAGTGTTGTAATGTGTTTTACACATTCACATTAAGTTTAGGGCCCTTTTAAGCTAAATAGACCTAATTTTACCTTAATTTAGTGTCATAAAGTGTATTTATTTACACATTCACACTATGTTTTGGGACCCCTTGCATTTATGATATTTAAATCATCACTAATAGGCCCTTAAGACCCTTTATTACACATCACAAGGCTTATTTCAATTGAAATCCCGACATATTCAACATATCCATTTGATTTTCTAACCCCCTGACATTCTAACACTTCAAAAATTTAGGGTGGGGCTCATATGCCACCTTAGGCGTATGATTCCCCCTAGGTGGGAACCATATGCCACCTTGGGCATATGAGTCCCATTTGGATCATTTTTAGGGTTTTGAGTGAGAAATCAAGGTTTTCAATTCAAATTTTGTGAATGTCAGCATTTAAGATCTAATAAATAATAAATTACATGGAATACCTATATTATTTCACCTAAGCAATCCTATGAAGCATTCCCATATAAATGTTTATGATCATGACAATTCAAGATCATTTCAAGAGCATTCAAAGGCAGCTTTGTAGAAGATTATTGTACCAATTCAAGATCCATTATCATGTCAAAGGCTTAATGCATCATGCATGTGGTTTTGAGCTAATGTTGTGATGTATTATTCAAGATCAATTCAAGTATCTAAAGGCATTATCTTTCATCAAGAATAATGATCAAGATCTACATCCATTGAGGCCACTTCCTGCTTGGTTGTAGATCTACAAGGTTCTATTATTTCATCTTATGTTTCATGTTTCATTTCATTCATATTTCATTTCTCATCAAGGTTTGATTACCAAAAGGAGGTTTGACCAAGGAAAACTCCCATTCCCTAACAAAAAAAACATCTTTCTCTTCTTTGATGTGTGATTTCAAGTTATAGGTTGAAGAAAAAGTGGATTTGAAGCCTTCAAAATTACCAAAATGAAAAAGCTTCAAAAGTTGTCAAAATTGTCATAAGAAGTTGTCAAGGTTCACAGAAACTCGGATCTAGAGCAAGATATCCAAGTTATTTACATGAAACCAGTGGGAAATTTTTTATTTGATCCATCTTCAGAGGCTCACAAAGTTTCGCTTCAGAATTCTGCTCCTGCCCATACTTTGTGACAAAACGAGACACTTTGCAACAGTATGGGAATATGAGTCAAGTACACCATTTTTTTCAATCTTTTGTAGATCCAAATCAATCACTGAGAGATTCCAAATGCTATCCAAAAACCCTAGACTGGGACTAAATTGCTTATTCTGGCATATGAGTCCCAATACACATCAAAAGTAGAATTTCAGGGTTTCAAACCTTGTTTTGATTACATCATTCTTCTAGGTATCTTTTTGTTTCACTCTCTTTTATCAATCTGATTTCATATTCTTAATTTTCTAGGTTTCATAGCTAGACTTGCATATTGCTTTCATTTCCTTCTTTCTAAGCATTTGCATTCCTCTTTAGTTCATTCCTAAGTAAACCATCCTAACCCTAGTCCATTCCTCAATCAATTCAATTGTTTGGGAGATCTTGGTTTACTTTAATGAACTAGGAGTGAAATAGGACCTTATCCCCTTTAGTTCCATCTCCTAAAAGGTGGAACCCTATTTCCTTGTGTTCACCTATTAATTTGCATTCCTTTGTTTCACTTCTCCTCACATTCTCCTTTATTTTATAATTTTATTCACATACTCATGCATTTATGTTTAGATGCATATGCATAGATTCTCACCTATTGCTTTCTTTTCCATTCTTTTTTATTAAGAATAGCCATTTCATCTCTTATATGCTTTCTTATATATCATACTTTATTATCTATTGATGATATTTATGTATTCACTTATTTTCTTCCTTTTGTATTCATTTAATTCCCCATTTTTCTTTTTTCTTTTTTCATACATGTTTATTCACACACAGACAAAGTTATATACATATACATATTTTCATTCAATTCTCTCATCTCTCGTGTTTTTATTCACATTTTCATCCTTTGTGTTTTTATTCCTAAAGCATATTATCCTTTTTATTTTTATTTTACATTTATTTATCCCCTTATTCATTCTTTTTTCCATTTGTTCCAATGCACATTCATGCATTACTTTTTCACGCATTACTTTTTCGTGTGTGTATACCCACTATTACTCATTTATCTTTATTTCCATTTGCATGTGTATGCTTATTGTTTCTTGATTCACATGTTAATTTTCCAATAGCATTTACTTTTTCTCTCACCCCTTTCTTTTAATAGATTCATCTTTTTTTTTCCATTGCTTCTCCATCCTTCTCTATGAATCTTCATACAACTTTTCTTTTGATTTTAACCTCCTCTTGCTTATGCTTTTACTTATAGTTTCTAATGGTTACTCTTGTGCTCATTTATTCTTATTTTCTCCCATTTTCCCCTTATATTTTATTATTCATCTCCTTATATATATATATATATATATATCTTATTTTCATTTTTATTTTAGTTTTCATATGTGTACATGTATGTATGTATTTGTTCTTAATTACTGACAATTGATTCTAGAATAGGTTATCTACTTCCATATATTTACCTTGATGCATTTATTATATATCTATAGACACCTATGCGTATTAACATGTTCACACTTCCTTATATCATTCATATTTATATTTATTTTCATATGCATTATTTTAGTTTTGTGTATATTTTCCTCTATCAAAAATATTTTTATAAGTTTAATCATATTTTTGCACCATATATCTATTCCTTTGTTCTCTTATTTAGTTATCATTTTCTTCTCTTATACATTTTTTTATATTTATCATACTAATATTATTTATAATGGTGATATTTATGTATTCATGTTTCTTTTCCATTTTCATATATTTCTACATTTTATATGAATTTACATTTTCATAAACATTGTTACACATACATGAGTATTAATATACATTTTCATATAAACCTACATATTCACACTCATATTGATTTATATGATTACTTACATATATCCATTTATTTAACGTTTTTTATGTTCATTATTTTTGTTGTTTTTATAGAATTTTCTCACTTTTTTTATTTATGTCACTTACGTTTATCATCTTTGATAAATTTTATTAATTGTAATATATAATTTCATCCTTTTACATTCTAGCACATTCTTATATCTTTCACATACATGCTTGAATAATTTTATAGTATTTCTCATAATTATTCATTTGGTTCTTTAATATTATGTAAATTCTAATTTTTTTCTTATTATTTCTCTCCTCTATATTTATCCCCTCTTTTTGGTCTCATGTTCCTCATTCTTTAGTTCCCCTCCCTTCTCCATGCTTTTTTTTCATTAAAAGAGCAGGGTTAAGGCCTTCATCCCATACACAACATCAACAAAAATAGGCCTTCTGACCAATAATTCAAATCATAACCAAGTAGGTCAATCGAGAATTTTAAGTTTTTATGTTTATGCCTACAATCTTCTCATTCATTATCCTCTTCTTGATGATGGATCACTTAGTGTGATCCAAAATATCGAAAGAAAAATATACACAATGAATGAGATTTATTCTTAATATTATGCATTATATTTAATCAATAGATTTTTTAATAAAAGTTTTCAAATATAGAAAATAATAATCTAAAAAATATTTATATGTAATAAAAATATGAATAGTTTTAAAAATTAAAAAAATTATGTTACAATTTCATTCATTTAATATATTTTTATTTAATAACGGAAGAAGCTAATCTCCCGACAAAACACACCTGTGTATAGACATTATAACATAACACCCCATCCCCCATGCAAGTCTCCCGACAAAGTGCACTGATAGAAAGACTTGACAGACTAAGCTGACGAACATTTTGGCATGTGTCGTTTGGAGTGACGTCACATGTCTCGTCGCCAAAAAAATGTGGTAGGACTGACAAATTTTCAAAATTAAAAATTGGAATGGACAAAAAACACAAAATGTTGCCATTTTCGACATTCACATTTTGGAGGTTGCCAAAGAGTGCGGAAGGGAGTTGTAGGTGTTCGAAGGCTGAAGTAGAGCAACCACTCTCCCTACAAAAATGCACTTAACAGGCGTAGGTAGCTAACTATTAGGTATGTATATTTGCCAAAAATATATACCATTTTTCCATTCTACCTAGGAATTGTGAAGAATTGAATGGCTATTCGTTGCGAAGATGGGTTTTCATTGATAGATTTCCAAGGATTTTCCTTTTGAAAAGGGATTTTCATTTGAAATATACAGTTGTTTATGTGCTTTTGTGTTGAGGGTATTCTAATTTTTTCGTTTTAATGTTTTCACTGAATAAATGGATAACATTTAGAGAAACCAGAAACCATGTAGAATATATAACCAGGTTGGAAAACACAATGTGGGTTTTGTGTCAGCGAGTTTTCAAAATCATAATTTGGAATGGAAAAAAAGCCCAAAATGGTACCCTTTTTGACATTCTCATTTTGAAGGTTGTTCTTGAGTTTAGAAGGGAGTTGTAGGGGTTCAAAGGCCAAAGCAAAGCGACCATTCTCCCTATGACAATTCATGTGACAAGCATGGGAAACTAGCTAGTAGGTATGTATATCTGCTAGAAATATATGCCATTCTACCTAGCGACTATGAAGAATTGAATGAAAATTCATTGTGAATATGGGTTTTTATTTGCAAGTTTCCAAGGGTTTTCATTTGTCTTCAGAGTGTAGAGAGTTTTACAACATTGTGTGGGTTGGAGGTTTCATAAATCATGTACTCACCTCCCACTGTTTTTTCTAACCTGCAATCATATTGTGCATGTATATTTGGATCATATTAAGAAATTGAAACACAATTTTTACTCAACATAAGACTTGTTATAAATTTTGATGGTGTTTTTCATTGCATTCATACTATCTAAATAACAAAATATTTTCAAGACATTCATAGTATTTTGCAAATTTCCAAGTTGGAAAACACTATTTTTTTTAAATATGTAACCCTCATAATGTTTTAAAACCCTTTACAAGTAATAACCCAATCGCTTAGAAACCCCTCATCTCAATTCAGTTAGTTTTTCGTCTCCCCCACTTGCAACTCCTCCCCTGCTCTCCAACCTTTCGCTTTCAACCTACATAATGAAAAAACCCACACAAAAAAGTGTTTTCCAATAAAAACACTTGTTACAATTTAAAACACATGTCTTAGTCACATGAGCCTTCCCACCTGCGGTGCATGGTTAAATTCTCGCACAAGCCACCACACCAGAGAATTCAAAGCAACAGGAAAAATGAGGGTTTTAATTCAACTTCAATGTGTAGAGAGTGTTACAATATTGTGTGGATTAGAGGTTTCATAAATCATGTACTCACCTCCCACTGTGTTTTCCAACCTGCAATCATACAGAGTGTTAATGGTTGTTGGAAAACACTGTGTATTTATAAAATGGTGCCTTTCATTACATTCCTACTATCTAAATAACAAAATCTTTTCAAGACATTCATACTACATTTTGTAAAATTCCAGGTTGCAAAACACTGTTTTTTTTAAATCTATAACCAACATAATGTTTTGAAACCCTTTACAAGTAACAACCCAATTGGTTACTCACCCCTCACCTCAATTTGGTATGTTTTGTGATTTTCTTGAGAACACTTTGTGAATTAGAAAGTAAAAATGTAATGAAATTGAAAAACACTAGGTTTTAAGAAACCTGCAACCCACACAGTGTTGTAAAACTCTCTAGACGTAATAATCCAATTGGTTAGTCGGAAAAAATGAGCTGATGTTGTCATTATCTCCTCGCTTCCCTCGCCATGACATTTCCTCCCATCTATCAGTTTCGACACTTTTATCATTCATCTTGGCGGGCCCCACACTATGTTGTGACATTGTCCCTGCATCATGTTATGTATGTTTCTATGTATGTTTTTATGTATGTTCTTATGCATTTTTGTATTTGACAGGATTACTTGACATAAAAGCTTGCTCCTTTGTTCTTTCGACTTTTCCATTCTTTAAAAAAAAATTTAACTACATTTAACTATTTTGGTAGTTTTGGATTTGATCATGTAAATAATTTTTATCAAAAATAAAAATATTAAAATGGTCAAATATCCATTAATTTTTACATCATTTATTTAATCTTGAATACTCTAATTCTATTTGTACTAGTTAATCTTAATATTTTATTTATATTAATCTCTTGCTTTTGTTTGAGATTTTCTTTTTGGAAGTTTAATTTTGATTCAATTCTTCCATTAATCGATTTACTTTATTGATTATTTCCAAACATTTATGTATGAAGTATCGCATTAAATGTAAAATCAATAAGAAATCATATGCATATATTCTTTGATACTTCATAATATAGCCATGCTAACATATAAACCATTACAAATAAAAATAGATTTTTAAATCCAATTATTTCTAGACTAATATTATTTTTAAATTTTTATTATTCATATGACCTCACTATATAAATTGATGTTTCCAAAGCTAGGACAAAAAATCCTCACATACTATAATCCCATTGAACATAACTTGCTAAATAATCATTTGTTATACTATTCTTTCATTAAATGACAAATTTAAAAAGCAGGTATTTTTTTACAATACAATTAAATAGATGTTCTTGATATATATATTACGCGTACCCAACCATAACAATAGTTGAAAGATTGGGAATATGATCTCCATCAATTTGATCTTATTAGTACTCACTCTAAATGTTGACAAACCCAAATACAACAATAGTTTGGAAGTTTATATATATTAACTCCACCAATTTGTTCTTATTAGTAGCTACTCTAAATGTGCATTTAGAAATGAGTACATATTGTGATGATGACAAAAATAGAAAAATGAATATTTTGTTATAGTTTTTGTGTTTTGTTATAAGTTATTGAATTTTAGAAACATTTTGTCCATCTTTTAATTGTAGTCAATTTTTTTATATTTTTATGTTTGAATTATATATAGACTGCACGAATCAGGTAGCCCCTTATAAACTACAATGTGTCTCGTAAACTTTTTTCACATGACTAGTGACGTTGATGGATACATCCTCCAATACCACAAGGAGGAGGGGACATTGAGCCTCAAAACCTCTTACCTACAACATGATGCTTTAGCCAATCAAACCAGAACCCTGACCCTTACATTTTTTACTTTTAAATATTACAAAACTATTTTGATTTCTCGAACATAATTAAAACTTCTATTTTATATTTAAACAATAATAGATACGCCTCTTTATTTATTTATTTATTTTGTTTATAACCACAATTCATTTTAACGGGCACAAATGAATTGACATTAACCCAATTTCTAAAAGTTCTTTATTACCCAAATCTTCTTGTAAACCAAACAACTCCAGCTGTTCACAAAACCCAAAGGCCCCTTCAATTTCTTCTGTCAAATCTCAAAACCGTCCATTCATCTGGAAATGGTGCAGTGCATGCATGTTCTCACCGAATAATTGTACAAAACAATAGCAGAGCATTCAGTGCACATGGCGATAAGTATGCAAATTCAGTACTTGCCGTAACTTACATTGACACATCAAAAGTATGATTCTGAAGTAACTTACATGAAATGGCCGTGTACTTTTCTTTGCTGTGTTAAAGCAAGGCAAGATCTGAGGGCTTGATCCGATGGCGATTTCCATGTGTTTATAATGAAGGTTTTAGGAATGCCATGGGAGGACGCCTCCTTACATATCGTCACAGAAAGCTAAGGCAGACACTGTTAATAGGCAGGTATTATCATTACCTGGAAACATTAAAAAAATTCAAACTCCGCCGCTAGATCTTTCACCACTTCTCTCATCTCCACCCTTCACAAACTTGTTGCTGCGCATGGAAATGACAGTGCACCAGGAAATGTAGTTCTTCCTACCTCACTCTGACAAGATCCATTTCCTGAAAGTCCTTTCTATAAGAATTGATGTTTTTTGTTCTGAATTTAGTTCTTCCAAACTCACTCTGACAAGATCCATTTCCTGAAAGTCCTTTCTATAAGAATTGATGTTTTTTCTTCTGAATTGACCTTAGCCGATGTACTCTACTGCGTATTCTGCCTTCCTCAATTTGTAATCTCACAGAAGAATATTTTATTCTGCCTCCGGTAACTTTCTAAAAGAAACTCGTGTAAAAGATTTATACGTTCTCACAATTTTAGGCAATAATAGTGAAACCGGAATGCGCGCTCTCCGACTGCCTGATTAGGTTGGTGAATTTTGAATGTGACGCGATTATTTGTAATAAAAGTTTGCTCTCTACTGTGTATTCTGCTTTCCTCAATTGGTAATCTTAGGTAATAATAGAGTAACCGGAATATGCGCTCTCCGACTGCCAGGGTCGGTTGTTGGATTTTGAATGTGATGGGATTAACTTACTTGACATAAAAGTTTGCTCTCTCTTGTACTTTCCAATTTTACATTCTTGAATAGAATGTTTTTTTAATATATTTAATTATTTTGGTAGTTTTGGATTTAATCATCTAAACAAATTTTTTTTATGAAAAATGAAAAATATTAAAATGGTCAAATATCAGATATATAGTGACAAGAAAAATGGAGGAAAAATAGAGGATAAAGAAGATTAAAGATTGTTGTTAGAATTATTCTTTTTTTTAATATTCAAAGTATTAGTGTTAGTGTGAATAGGGTACATTATCTAATCGATTTACAGTAGTTTACTTAAGGCATTTTTAGAGCAATATCATTTTATGTCTCAGTGATAAGATTAAGGCACATGTCATATTCTTATGTTCTATATCTCATCTTAACCTATATAATAAGGATCTCTCATTGTAATCTCGATATTGAAGAGTTTTAATATTATTAAATGTGGGATAATTTTCAAGAAAAATAAATCAAAAGAATATAAAAAATATGTTTATTGAGTGTATTATAAGATATCTCTAATCTAACCTAGCTACAAATAGTCAAATGCTTTTCAAAATATTTATTCATTTGATAAGACTCAAATAAATGATGCAGGAGCATCTCGAGTGAACCAACTATCAGCATCAGCCAAAAAGATTTTCAATTACTCAGTTTTGAAGAGCTATTTTATTTTGGGTTTGTGGTTTGGGAGGTTGAGTGAATCGATATTGTTGTCATTGTAAATTAATAAAATGTCTTATTTAAATCATGTTTCCAATTTTATCACTTTGTAATTAAAGGATTAATAATTCTTGAATGTTTTAACAACCAATCCTTCTCACAGCTGGGAGGTTTAAGATTGTACAAGGAAATAAAGATGAGATCACACAGTAGTTGAATTCTTACATATGCAAAAGAAAATTATTTGGAAGATTTTTAAAAATAATAATAAATAAAGAAATTGCAGATTTAAGGGAAGTGCAAAGGTCATTGTTGATAATTGGAGAAGACATTTGTAGATGAAATTTGAAAAAGAAAAATTGCAAGGGATGGCATAAGGCAAGGAAGAAATAAAATTTTGAGAGAGGTCACAAGAAGAGACCAAAGGGGTTGCACCCATGTTAATCTCATTTAAAATTTAAATTGCAAATTGAAAAGATATAATACAGATAAGAAGAGGTCGTGCAACATAGAAAAAAGAAGAGTCATGCAACAAAAGGGAGAATGAAAGCAAAGCCTCCAATTAAAAAATTGGAAATGCAAGTTGGAAGAGGTATATGCAGAGATTAGAGGGGAAAATAGGTGCCACCTAGAAGGAAATACTAGAATGGTTTTGTAAAAGGAAATACAAATTGAAATGCAACAAAAGTGTTCATAGAAGAGTGAGAATAGTCCACAAAAGAAGAGAATGAGAAGGTACATATGGTAATTATTACGTAGAGCAAGTAATAGAAGATCTAGGAAAAAGAGAAATTAAAAGGTTCCACACAACCTTTGAAAGGAGAACTAATGCAGAGTTTTAATGGTCTGGCGTACCATAATGGAGAATAAAATGGAAATTGCAGATCGAGGAGTGATGAAAGAGCCACACTAGGGAAGGGGATTTAACTAGAATAAAGTAAATGATTAGGGAAAATAGATACCAAGGACTACATTGTTGGACAAAAATACCTGAAGAATATAAGCATAAGAACAGAGGAAGGACAGATGATGTGCAAGAGAGTTGAATTTGAACATAAAATTAAAGTTACAAATTACTTGAACTATTCTCACAATTTTGATTTGAATTAAATGTAAATGCAAATAATTGTATATATGTATGTGGTATTTTAATAAATTTTGAATGGTCAACAAGGTTTCTATTAAATTGGGAATTAGATTTTGATTTGACAAATGAAATTGTCAAAATGATTTTGAATTGGTTGCAATAATCGAGGAATTTTGAATTTGTGATTAAGATTGGACAACGAGAAGGGTTTATTTTTGTCTATGTTAAATGGTATCAGAGCAAGGGGTTCTTAGAGCATAGATTGAGCACCGAACGTGAGGCAGCTTATGCTATGGTCGGTGGGTGGAGTAGAGGATAGAAGGTAGAAGAGGACAGCTCATGAGGATTGTTGTAGGTGGAGAAGCTTTGAGCAATCGAGAGTTGGGAAGCCATGAAGGAATTTTTCTTCGTAAATTGTAGAGTGTGTGATGTGAGCAACTGAAGATGGGATGGGCCATGAGGAAATCCATACACATTTTTTATAGGAAGAAGTGGAAAATAAAAAAGTTCAAAAAGATGGGAAAGATAGTCCATTAAGAAGTGGGAAAGATCCAATACAAGATAAAAATATTTGAGAAGAATATTGGAAAATAATTTTCACACAGCTTGGGGAGACCTCCAACACAAGCTTATTTTCTTCAGATTGTGTGGAATATTGGCCCAACTTTCATTCTTTGGCTAATATGGCTTGAAAGGAATCTTAGGATTTTTAAGGGTGTTAAGTTGTTGATCCAATAGGTGTGGTAGAGCGTAGTTTGTATGATTCGGGAGACGGTGGAAGCCAAATGTGAAGAGTCCTTCCCTTTAGAGAGGGGAGATGAAGAGATTGTTCATATATTGGGTCTTAAGGGTTTGGCTTTTGACTCCTTTTGTGCTAAAAGAGGTAGGCATGCTAAAAAGAAGGTTTTCAAAGCTGTGGATTGGTCTCCTCCTTCAATGAATGTTTTGAAGATCAGCACTGATGACTCCTCTAGGGGTAATCGTGGACTCACTAGGATTGGTGGAGTTGGTAGAGATAGCTCTGGTAAGGTTTTTTTTAATCTCTATTCATAAGGGACAACAAACCAATAATTTTATGGAATGTCTTGCCATCCTCTAGGCTTTGGAGAAAGCATGCACTCTTAGTTTGTGCAAGATTATCTATGAATCTGATTCTCAAGTCCTTTTTAACTTGCTGATGGGGTGGAATTTGGATGGGATTAGCAAGCAACTTGCCTCTATTGTTAGAAAGATTCTATGGTTGTGTTCCTATTTTGAGTCTACATCTTTCACTCACATTCCTCGGGAGTGGAACAGGGTTATTGATTGTTTGGCCAAATGGGCTTCTAAGTAGGATGGCAGTTGGAAAATTGATGGCCTAGAGAAGTTACCCCTATGCTTGTCCAAGATTTGGAGAAATTAGTTTTGGAGGATGAGGGAGGTTGATGTTGGTTGTTGCTTGGGTTTGTGATGGTCTTGTCATTTGGGTGAATGCTTGCTAGGGGTGTGTCCCTAGTTCTTTCTAGGTTTCAGTCTAGACCCTGACTTTTTTGTATTAATTGCTTTCTGACTTCTATAAATTTTTACCCTCTTTTCCAACAAAAAATTAAATGACAAATTTAAAAAGTAAGGTATTTTTTACAAAACAATTAAATAAACATTCTTTATATATATTACATGTACCCAACCATAAAAATAGTTGGAAATTTGGGAATATGGTCTCCATCAATTTGCTCTTCTTAGTACTCAATCTAAATGTTGACAAACTCAAACACAACAATAGTTTGGAATTTTATAAATATGACCTCCACCAATTTGTTCTTATTAGTAGCTACTCTAAATGTGCATTTAGAAATAACTACATATTGTGATGATGACAAAAATAGAAAAATGAATATTTTTTTATAGTTTTTGTGTTTTGTTATAAGTTATTGAATTTTAGAAACATTTTGTCCATCTTTTAATTGTAGTAAATTTTTTTATATTTTTATGTTTGAATTATATATAGACTACATGAATCAGGTAGCCCCATTATAAACTAAAATCTAGTGATGTTGGCACGATACATCCTTCAATACCACAAGGAACCTCAAACCTCTTACCTACAACATGATGCTTTATCCAATCAAACCAGAACCCCAACCCTTATATTTGTTACTTTTAAATATTATAAACTATTTTTTTCTCGAACATAATTAATAGTTCTATTTTATATTTAAATAATAATAGATACACCTCTTTATTCATTTTTTTGGTTTATAAACAATTTATTTTAACGTGCACAAATGATCTAACATTAACTGAATTTCTAAGAGTTGTTTATTAGCCAAATCTTCTTGTAAACCAAACAATTCCAGCTATTCAAAAAACCCAAAGGCCCCTTTAATTTCTTCTATCAAATCTCAAAATTGTCCATTCATCTTAAAATGGTGTAGTGCATGCATGATCTTACTAAATAATTGTACAAAAAAATAACAAAGCATTCAGTTTTACTGTAAAAGACATTCTAAAAATGTCGTGCACATGGTGATAAGTGTGCAAATTCAGTACTCACGAAGCCTGATTCAAACATTGACACATCAAAAGTATGATTCTGAAGTAACTTACATGAAATGGCCGTGTACTTTTCTTTGTTGTGTTAAAGCAAGGAAAGATCTGAGAGCATGATCCGATGGCGATTTCCATGTGTTTATAATGAAGGTTTTAGGAATGCCATGGGAGGACGCCTCCTTACATATCGTCATAGAAGGGCAGACACTGTTAACAGGTAGGTATTATCATTACCTGAAAAAATTTAAAAAAAAAAATTTATTAATATCTAAGCGTTCCTCATTATCTATGTGTATTAGATGAATGATGTATAGATGAAGAAGAATGGAGCTCAATTTTCTTACTAATTGATAGATGATGGAGGCAACTGCAATGATCCAGAAGCAACCAGCATAGGCGGTGATTATGAAGGCTCCCAAGGGACATCAATGCGTTGCTAGCCCCATGGCCTTGAATAATTAGACCTCTTCCACTCCTACTTAAATAACTTGATTTCTTGCATTCAATTCACTATAAAACTTAAGTCCAACAACCAATATTCTTGCTTTGATGTCCCCATTATTAGAAAAGAGGATGAATCTCTTGCATTTTGTCTATAAAAATCCACTTACACTAACTTATTGATGCAGAGTAGAGTGGAGGTTATGAACACAATCACAATTAAACAAGTTTCACAACTCTAAAATCCTAACTTGGTGGTTTTTTCACAAATCCTCTTATTCTCCTAGTAGTACTTGGAACAGGGTTTCTCCCACAAAACTTTCAGAGTAGACCCAATACCCAAAATATGAACACCATTCTTTATACCCTTTATGTCACTTGAAAACCTATCAAAATTGTAGATATGGTTGTTTTGTAACAACACCCTCAAATCTTGACTACTACACTACCATTAGGCCTAATTAGGCTTATTTTACAAAGAAACAACAAGGATTTCAATCTCCAAAATACAAACCTTCACTCCAAGGCTCCCCTCTTGTCACATGGGGTTTGTACATGTAATTTATATCAACTGGAACATTCAACAAATGACCTTTCTACAAAACCCTAAATCTACCTATTATCCTAAGCTTAATACATGGTGATATTAGGCTAGGGTTGCATCCAACTTGGCCTTAACTCCATTCCCTACTCCTACAAACACCCTAAACATTAAAAACACCCTATCTACTTCCATTCCAATGATTATCATATTTTCTCATGAGTGGAATGGGCCACAAATCATGTTTTTTCAATCAAACCCTCACAAACTAGGGTTCCCTGGCAGTTTACATAAAAATGGCTCTAACTCCTTCCAATATTAATGAAAATTGATCAAACCAAAAGAAATTGATAGCTAATTCACTCTTTCATCATATCCAATACAATTTAGGTCATTTGCAGGTCGTACAGGGTCGTACAAACTTCTATAGCAACAAAAGCACAAAAGAAATACAAAAAAATAGAGTTTTCTTTATTGTTTGATCTTCAAAAACTTATCCAAAAGATTGCCTCAAACATCCCAAGGAATATTTAAACACTTAAAAGCCAAAATCAATGGTTCCAAACTATTTTTCAAATAATTGACCATTCAATTTCATATACACACCAAAAATACAAAGTTGCTTATGCAACTTTTGCAACTTTTGCAAATCTTGACAGCTTTTTACAAAATTGACCCCATATGACCAAAAACATGAACCATGGTCTCAATAGACCTTATTACAAACAAAAACATGACTTAGCATCACAAAACTAACATTTTGACCCCTATTTACAAAAATACCCAGGTGCCCCTGCATCATACTCCCAGGGAAAACAAAATCTCAAGTTCCACTTGAGAGCAAATATTGAACTGTTATACCATGCCTTTTGATGTCTTCCTTTGTCATTCAGGTGGCATCCTCCATAGGAAGGCCTTGCCACTTCACCAGGTACTCATAGTACACCTTATGCCTTATCCTGTTGGCTTCTTTGGTATACAAGATCACTCTAGCTTCAATGGTTGACTTGGTGGTAAGTCTCTGATCTAATCTTCATTTAGAACCTATGATGTGCCTTAATGAATCTAAACTTGCAATCATAGCCCCTTCAAAAGAGTATAGGTCAAAAACATTAAAAATGGGAGAGATAGCAACTCCAAGAGGGAGTTATATCTCATAGGCATTTGCTCCAAATTTGTGGACCACCCTACATGGCCCAATTTTCTTCATCTGCAGCTTTGAATACTTCCCTTTAGGTAGCCTTTCCTTCCTTAAATGAGCTAAGACCAAGTCCCCCACTTTGAAATGAACCTCTCTCCTTTTCAATTCTGCATGTTGTTTATATTTTTCAACACTCTTTTGAAGGTTCTCTCTGACTTGCTGATGTATTTCTTTCATGGCAACTACAAACTCTTCTCCCTTAGCACTCCTCTCCATTCCACTCAAATATTTGAGCTCAAACACCCCTCTAGGCTGCAATCCATACACAATCTCAAATGGGCTTTTACCAACACTCTTGTTCACAGAATCATTATATGCATACTCAACTTGGGGTAAGATCAAATCCCATTGTGTTGAGTGTTCTTTTTTCAGGCATCTCAGAAGATTTCAAAGACTTATGTTGACTACTTCAGTCTGATAGGTAGAGCTAAAGGTCAAATTTGTTCCTAACTTCTTCCAAAGGGTTCTCCAAAAGTGACCCACAAACTTATTGTCCCTATTTGAAATAATAGTCAATGGGTGATCCCACAAAGCTGGTTTACAATTTCTGGGAGATTTTGATTTTTGCTAAAATCACATATTTTAAAAAAAATATAATGATTTAATCCTTAAAAATTTTCATTTAAAGCATTCCAATTGAAGAGGGTTTGATAAAACTACCTTAGATCAAACCCCCTTGGATAGAACCCCACTAGTTTTAAACCATACCTATAATAGAGTCTCCTTTACACCTATCAAAATGTTGATAAAAAACCACTTTTGATTTACCTTTTGAGGGATCAAATGAACTCATTTAAAATTTAATTTTTGTAAGTATGTATTCCTTATTATAAGCTTCCCAAATAGTATAATTTTAAATAAATTTAATTTTTATATTATATTGTGAATGTAGGTTTTGAAAATGAAGCTCTTTGAGCACATGTGGAAAAATAGAAGATTATCAAAAAAAATATGAGTGCACCATATATTGAAGTCCTTGATCCAACAAAAAAATTGAATTTAGATACATACAAAAAAAGTTACACATTATACGGTCCGCCTATGTCTGAATTCTAATTGGTTTGACTTCAAAATTTAATTAAGGAAAAATTATTTAATAAAACACTATCTAACCAAGTGGAATCAATAGATATCAGAGTTACAAATCTAAATTCGAAAGAATTAGAATTTTATCCTTCATGGGAAAAAAATTATGCGTTATACGGTGAGCATCACTTTTTAAAAATGTTGTTTTCTGAAAAAAAAACTAGTTTTCGAGGGAGATGGAAAAAGAAGTGCAATCTGATTCCAAAAAAATTAAAAATATATATATTTAGAATCTATAGACAAAATGTAACAAAACTCTAGTTTGCATCATCTTCAAATTCCTCACAGTATAGCCACTATAGGTGCCCGAAAGTGAAGATTTAGTTAGAAAAAATTAATTCAATAGCCAGTTTGGCCAAAAATTGTAAATCACTATTGTGGGATCACCCCAATGGTAATCCATGGATCCTAACCACCTCCTTGAAAAACAACCCAGCAATGTATGAGGCATCACTTGTACTTTTACATGGTATAAAGTGTGTCATTTTACTAAACCGATCCACTACAACAAATATTGAATCAAAGCCTCTTTGATTTTTGGGCAACCCCAGCACAAAATCCATGCTGATGGATTCCCATGGCCTATTTGGGATTGGAAATGGTTGATAGAGACCTACATTTGTACTACAACCCTTGGCCCTTTGAAAAACAACACACTTTTCTACAAACTTTCTCACATCACTTTGCATCTTGGGCCAATAATAATACATTCTTACTTGTTCCAAACTTTTGTCAACACCAAAGTGACATTCCAAGCTACCATTGTGCTTCTCCTTAATCAAATTATCCCTCATAGTGCATTTTGGAATACAAAGATGAAACCTGTCACGTCGGCTGGATAAAACAAATTAATCTTCATGAAGGAACGCCGTGGACAGGCTGGAAGCGCCGAGGAATTAATCAAACTCCCGAGCATCCGTTCCACTAAACCGGACTTTCCTTTGGGTTCGCCGTGAACTTCCAGCACTCGAAAAGGCATCCCATCTGGGCTATCGCTGTTTGAGTGTTCAGGGTCTTTCAAACTTTAGGGTGCACTCCGCTGGACAAACGCTGTTCGCGGGACGCTTTCTTTGGTTTATTCGGGTTTGATTCGCGTAAAACACAAAATGGGCTCTGGGAATATTGTGGCCAGCACCTTTCAATGCAGCGCCGCAAACCATCGCAGAGGTCGCGCCGCGCATGCCCTTCGACTGCGAGGCTCTGCCTAAAGCCGGCGGCAGGAATTTCATCGCAGAATAAATCGCGCCTGGTGCCACCGGCGACTTCAGTTGGCGAAGGCTTTGCATTCAGATTCGCGGTGATCTAAGACTGGCAGTTCGATCTTTGCTTGATGGGCAGCTTTCACGGCAGGGTACGCGTATACGCCGACTTTGTTGTACGCGCGGTTGCGGTGCTGGAAACATATATGGTAAGAGCCTCTTCACAAATTTTCTATAAAAACTAGCTAGGTCATGGAAACTTCTTACCTCACTTACTGATGTTGGAGTAGGCCAATTGAGAATAGCTTCCACCTTGCTAGGGTCCATCTTCAAAGAACCTTTTGAGATCACAAAGCCAAGATATACCAACTCTTCCTTCATGAATTCACACTTCTTCAAATTTATCATCAACTTTTCTTCATTCAACCTTACTAAAAACAAGAATATCATCCAAATAGACAACCAAGAACTTACCTATGAAGGGTTTCATAACTTTATTCATTAATCTCATAAAATTGCTTGGTGTATTTGAAATCCCAAATGGCATGACAATCCATTCATATAACCCCCCATTTGTTTTGAAGGTAATTTTCCACTCATCCCCCTCTTTAATTTTAATTTGGTGGTAGCCACTTTTGAGGTCAATCTTACAGAAATAACATGTCCCTCATAAAAATTCCATCAAATCTTCCATTCTTGGTATGGAGAACCAATACCTTCTGGTGATCTTGCTAATTGCCCTTGAGTCAGTGCACATTCTCCAATCTCCTTTTTTTGGTGCCAAAACAGTAGGAACAAAACATGGACTAAGACTCTCCCTTATTAGGCCGTTGTCAAACAACTCCTGGATCTTCTTCCTAATCTATTCATTCTGTTGAGGGGTCATTTTATATCCTACTTTCTTAGGAAGGTTTTCCCTGGCTATGAAATCTATATGGTGACTTACATCTCTTATTAGTGGTAAAGAGTTTTGGAGTTTATCTACTACAATGCCTTTGTATTTGTTCAACAAGGCTTGGACATCTTTAGGCACATCATCAACTTTTGCTACTATCATGAACTATTTTGGTCTAATTACAATGGCATAACCTTCTCCTCCCTCTTCTCTCATGGTTTTCAAATACTCTTTTTCCCCAACCAACATTACACTAGACCCAACTTATGTATCTAGACTTTCTTCTTGCAATGGAGTAAGAGTGAATGAGATCACATAGGTCTTCTTTTTCCCATCATGTTTATAATTTTTGTCATATTGCTAGGGTCTCCCTAAAAGTAGATGAAAAACATCCATTGGAATGATGCCACACAATATTTTGTCTTTATACCCTCTTATGTCAAATTCCACCCATGTTTTCTCATTAACTAAGACCTGTTGTCCCTTGATCAATCAGGAGACCTTGTAAGGATTGGGATGTGGTATCCTCTTCATTTTCAACTTTTCAACCATATCTAAAGAAAATAAATTATCTGTGGAGCTTGAATCAACAACTTTATAAACTTTACCTTGAGATTTGCAGTTGGTTCTAAAGAGGGATTTTCTTTTTGGAGGCTCCTTCACCACAAGAAATTTGAGTAATGTTCTTCTCATCATCAAAGATTCTCCAATTTTTGGAGTAGCATGTTGTGATGGAGAGTTGACACTCTCATTATCTTCCTCTTGCACCAATTGAGTTCTCCTGTCACCACCATGTGAAGTAGAAGGTTGCTTATCAAGACATTGCCAAGCTTGATAGCCAATCTTGTTACACTGATAACACATTCCTGAGAATGTATTTGATCCTCTTCCTTGACCACCAAATCTTCCTCTACTATTTGATCTCCTACCCTTGAAACTACCTCTTGATTTTGAGCTATGTTCTAGATGACTACTTGTTTCTCCCTGTGTCTTTTGGGACTATCCTCTTCCTCCAAATGTTCCTCTACCTCTAAAAAATTTTCCTCTACCCCTACCTTGCTTCCCTTGTCTTCATTTTAGCTTTTCTTCTGCCTTGACTGCCAATTGAAAGCATTCTTATGCCATTCTAGGGGTGGTAAGACTTAACTCATCTTGTATATTGAACCTCAACCCATTCATGTACCTTGCTACTTTCTCCACCTCATCCTCAACATGACCTGCTCTTATACTTAACTTATGAAAATCCTCTGTATAAGCCATTGCATCCATCTCTTTTTGTTTTAGGTTTTGTAGCCTTCTAAATGTTTGAATTGCATAATCACCGGGTAGAAATTGACTCTTGTTTTTATCCACCATTCTATCCCATGAATTGATTTTTGACGTTCCCTTCTTCACCCTCTCTTCCTGCACATAATTCCACCAAGTTAAGGCAGGGCCTCTCAATTTTGTTTTGGAAAATTTCACCTTTTGATCATCTGCTACCTCTTCATACTCAAAATAGTTATCAAGTGCATCAATATAACCTAGCACCTCTTCACTATCCACCTTCCCACCGTACATGGGTAAGTCCATCTTCACCTTAGGAGTGTTTCCTTTGACAACCTTCAACAATTTAGTCATTCTCAATTCATTAGGGTCCAACTCATCATCACCTTGGACTCCTCCTTGAGGGTTTTCATTCTCACCCTCTTCCTCATCCTCTTGGGCACTTTGTTCTCCAATGACCACACACCTCTCTTTTGATTTGATTCAAGTGTTGTAAGTCTAGCTAGGACAACTTCTTGACACTCCTTTACCTATCTCAACTCCTTGGCATGCTTTTCTTTCAACTCTCTCACTTCTCTAGCAGTTGGATTTCTTTTAGGAGGCATCTTTGCTTCTTTCAAACTTCAACCTTTTTCTTTTATTGATCAAAACCTATGCTCTGATACCAATTTGATGAACAGTAGGGTGGAGGTTATGAACACAATCACAATTAAAGAATTTTTACAGCTCTCAAATC
>VDFB02346457.1:0-22062 GCA_007258455.2 Sequoia sempervirens
TGGATCAAGTGTAGTCGGCCTATACTAAGTTTTCCATCACATTTTGGCACTAGGAGGGATTGAACTAACCAATCTGACAAATTGCTTGCTAAATCTTTTTTTTTTCTTATGTTTTTAGGTTCAACAACTCTATTGATTATTCACCAATGCATTTGATAACGCGTCACTAAACAACAAAATATTTGGGTTTTCATTTTAGCAACACATAATTAATTTAGCAACGCATATTAAATTTCATCACCACACCTTTAAATAACAACACTAAGCTAATTTTTTAACCTAGCATGAATTTTAGTATAGCGACGCATTTGATATGGCAACACATTTGATGTCACTATTTACTACAGAGTGGTACTTTTGATTTTTCAATACAATGATGCAACCTTGGTAGGGTGATGCTATTGATGAAATTCAGCGACACAATTGATTTCAACATTGCAATTTACTAGTAAAAAAAAACTAAGCCTAAATTTTGACACGTGTTTTAATTTTTTGACTTTATCTCACTACTAACATTCACTAACTTCTCATTTTGGTTTTTTAGGCTAACTAGTTTTGTAGGTTTGGACAATAACATTCAAAGTGAAGGGTATATCATCATGTAATTTTATAATTGTAACAAATGTTTCGACACTTATGGGGAAATTATAACCCATTTATGATGCTTTATTTCATGTTTTAGGACCAAACTAGATTTCTTTTAGGGCTTTAAAATGAACGTTCAAATTGGTTAAAATTGAACCCTCACATCATCATGCTTGTTGGTTTAAAATTGAACAATATAATCCCAACACTTCAAATTGGTGCTTAAAACAAACTCATTTTGTTATGATGGATTAAAATGAACATGTGTCTGAATTGCTTAAGTATACTTGTTGTGTGTATCCAATCCCCTTGTGCTTTGTGTGATCTTGGGAAAAGAGAAACACACAAGTATACCTTTTCTTCTTGGAAGAACTTATCCTCTCCCCTTGCGCCTATTGTAAATCTTGGGTGATGAAAATAATTTTACACTTCAAACATGTGTTACCTTTAGAGGTCCTGCCTCCGAACTTGTGAGAGGGAACAACCCTAGGGGTGCTTTCATTTTGGTCCGCTATAGAAATAATTTGTATGACGAAAGTCATTAACCAGCTAGTGTAGTTACACTATACCAACAATCGTCTCCTCTAGTATCTATGTAATATGTCAAAACCCTTAGATGTTTCTAAGGGTTGGGAGGCCTCTTAATTGAGAAAATTCGCCACATGTATAGCACTAGTTTATCCTAAAAGTTTGAATTACGAACCTTGATATTAGTGGCTCGCCATTTCCTCTAAAGTGTATTTTGAATTAGTGCATTAGAATAGCACTGTTCCAAGAAGTTATTTACCATTTTTGGTTTTTGATTGAGGCAATAAAGCAAATGGGGAAGGGACTCCTTTGCTTGGCATGTCAAGATGTTACATTTCCTTGAAATAGCCTATTTTTCCATTTCATCTTCACAAGTTAATAATCTCTTAGGGGATGATGGTAATCCTACTAAGAAATACACACCTACCTAGGATTGTTCATGCTTGCAAGTCAATTTAACACTTTCTTGGTTCCAAAACAATTGCAAACAAACATCAACAAGTATTTTCAAATATTTCAAATCCTTTGGTCTAAGTATGGATACCCTTTGAAAAAACCTTAATATTGATGCTTGTCCTAAGGATTTATTCTTAGATACTTCTAAATATTTTGGTTTACATCTCAATCCATACTTCCCAAAGTAAACCTAGGTAACTGTGCCCTTAGCTTCATCCTTTTCACAAAATGGAAATTGTGAAATGAGTGATGTTTTTGACATAGACATTTAGTTTGAACTTAAGAAAGACAAAGTGATTGTGGTAAAAATAAACTCATTTAACCAAGATAAATTAACAAATTGGACCCCACATGAACATTTGGCATCCGATCGCTCCAATTGAACAAAAAAACCTTACGCCTGCTATCATTCAACCAAAGTTTGAGATAATTGATGGAGAACAAACATATATAATTAGTAGTTCGAGAAACTTCACTTTTGAAACAAAGGAAACACCCATCCAATGGAGAAACACAACATACATCTTAGACGAATAAGAGAAACAAGCCGATAGTGTGGTTGGAAGGCCCATATTACCACCTCCTGTGTGGCAATAAATATCCTCTTTTTCATAATCTTGTCCTTCTCTAAATGATCTCTCACAAAATTGAAATCCCCAAGAGAAGGTCTACATGTCGTTACTTAAAACTTAGGCATCATAGTCAAAATTATGTCAAGAAACATCTTGTGAATCTCTACCACAACAAGAACATTTTGGTAAGGAATTTTTATAGACGTGTTTCAATAAATGATCCAGACATGTATGCCCAATATGAATCCCTCATTTTTAACATTGGTCTTTTGGATTGAGTACAATTTAGAGGTCTAGCATGCTTCTCACCACCTTGGTCTTATCTAAAAAAAGGTTCACTCTAGGTCAACATTCGGTCAAACATTTCATCCATCCCTTATCAAAATCCAAACTTCACTTCACCAAACTTTGCAAAAATTTTGAACACAACAACACTTTGGACTTATACATCTATCAACACCAATACCTAACTTAGATAATTTGTATGTGAAGTGAATCCTTTTCCATGAATTTGGTTAGTTATCATCATTGAACTTATTTATCTTGAAGACCACAAGTCTACCCTAAAGATTCACAAGTTCATTAACATCCTCTATCTAAACATCAAACATCAAACTCTAAGTCAAAAGTGTTGTCCCAAAACGTTTGAAAAGATTACTTTCCACATCATCCACCTTTTCATATCCCATTACCATCATATCTCCAAAAAGACTTAGAGCATCCCTTTTACCAAGATTTGAGTCAACTAGAGAGTTCGAACATTACAAATCTCAACACAAATCTCCCATAGGTGACCCAAAATTTATGGTAAAGAAAAGATCACAACACAAGAGAATCATGGAGAAAACCAAAGTCACACTCACCTCCAGTGATCCCAATCCTCATTAATTTGATCCAATAAGTCAAGTTACCCCATCACAACAACCCTCATCTCCATCAGGGCCATATGAGATACAGGACATCACAAACAACCCATTTGGACTTACTAGGGAGTAAATAATGAAGTACAAAAAAGAACATAAAGCCTTAGAAAATGTAGCTCTAATTTCCCCATCTTTTGTTGCATAATCATTGACATAAGGCTTGACTTTATCCACTATTCAAACAACTCCATCACTAGGGTTAAGTTACACACCAACTCATTGTCTTGTAACTAGTCTTGCTAAGGACTTTGGCCATACTCTTCCATTCGAAAGAAACACACTTGTGGGTACCCTTAACACCAATCCTTCTCATACCACCACTTGGACATCAATGTTTGGTGCTCCCCTATTCTCGAGAATCCTCTACATCAACATAAACCACTTACACTTCACAAATCCACGATTACCTCAACATATTGAGGGTACCCCTCTTCATCCATCCCCACAAGTACCACAAGTGTGCCCAAAATTACGCAAGGTAGTATGGGAAAAGTGTCTCAAATAGACCAACAAGGGCATGCCAACACCCTAACGCAAATACGAACATCTTTATCAAACCCCCAATTGGTTGATCTGCACCATTGGTTTCACAAAACACATCTATCCCATTACAAACCTAAACCAAAACAACCTCTTGGTGATAAACCCCATCAACCAAGGTACTACCTTGATCCCACCTCAAGTACAAAAAGTGAACCCCATACTCTTTGGTCAAGGGAACTCTTTCAATCAATTGCAAGGGTTGAGTGTGGCATTTCCATTGCAATATCTCATGACACCATCATCATATTTCCCCTTCATCCCTCCCATCATGCAAAATCAAACAAGACCTTAAACTTACATTTCTCCATCCCAATCCACCATCTTGCAAGGAATGTTGAACCAAGGGAACCCCCAACCTCTCATCAACAACCTACAACCCATGCAAAACATCAACACCCAAAACCCTTCACAAATGTCCCAAAAACCAATTGATCCTACATTGTAACCACATGCATTAGCTTGACAACAAGCACAATAAGCTTATCATCAATCTTTCCAACAACAACAAGCAGCCCTAGTAGCACACCAACAATAGAAACAACAACAAGGAGCCCTAGTAGCAAACCAACAGTAGCAACAACAAGCATCCCTAGTAGCAAAAAAACAACAAAAATAACAACAAGAAGAAACCTTAGTAGCACAACAACAACAACAACAACAAACAACCTTAGCAACATAGAAAGCAGCCTTAGTAGCACAACAACAACAAGAATCCCAACATCAAACAACTTTAGCAACACAACAACAACAACAACAAGCCCACCAAGAAGCCTTAGTAGTACAACAACAACAACACACCCTTGTGTCCTAACAACAACAACAACAACAATAACAACAATAACAAGGTTCCTAATATAACCCTCAAAAAAACATCGCCAATACAAACAGGTTAGGGACATACATATTAATATATGTATATGTATATATAAGCGATAGTGTATGAGATTAGTAAACAAGTTATTATGTTTATATATACAATATGTATATATATTAATACATATATATGTGTATAATAATATATATGCATATATATTGATATATTCATACGTATTTATATATATATATATACAATTGTTATTACGATATATGTTGATATTTATTATTTGACAATTAATGCATTTGATAATCTTGAGAAAATAGATATGTATATAACTAGCTATAATATAGGGGGATTCGCTACTCATGAGTTCTCTTCATTCAGAGAGCCTCATGGGGAAAACTGCCCTGTACTACCTTTGGAACATCAACGAGAGTTTTAGAATTTGAAAGAGCAAGTCATAGATATTTTTTAGACAAACTATCAAGCTCTCGACCAAAGGACGACAGGGCAGGAAACAGATGACAACACGAAACGCTGGCGTCCCATAGGCCCACTGGCATCTCATACAGACCAGAGAATGAGAATGTCTCAGAAAATGCCTAAGCAACAACTAGCAATCTGATTACTGAGAATTTATAGAATGTAGGAAAATGATAGAATGTGATAAAGTGGTAGAACTGAAGTAAAGTAAAGAATGAATGATGAGGATAAGGAGAAGAAAGGAAGGAAATACTTATAATCATGCGAATGATGAATCTTCCAGCTCGTGGGTGCCTTCAATATCTGCACACAAGAGGGAGAGAGAAATTGTTGGGTGGCTATATAGGGGCTTGCCTTAGTCAGACCCCATTTTGGTGTTCCCACCTCGATGGATAGCTAGATAGATAGAGAGAAAAGTAGAAATGGATTAAAGAGCACTAAAACACTACTCAACCAAGTAATAGAGGAGAGGAGTGAAATCTTAACACCTCCACCAAGAGCGCTCAAGGCTAATGGGGGAGAAAATGAGAGGAACTCAAGCCTCTACTGCAATGGTGTTTTGTTCCACACTTGCTCTAATGAAGTGGTGGAGTGTTGATGTTGTTGTTGTGAAGTGTAAAGTGTTTGGAGATTGAAGAGGTGGTGAAGAAGTTGCTTAGATCTTGAGAAGAGCTTGTGAAGCTTGTGAATGATGTGAAGTGGTGAAGATATGTGTGAAGGGAGAGAGGAGAGGTGTAGAGGATGGTAGAAGATGAAATGCTAGTTCAAGGGATGAATTTGAAGAAGAGATGAAGAGAAACAACCATATTCAGGTCAGTCAATCAAGGAGGGAATTACAAATTGACCCCCAATGGGAAGTGTAACGCCTCTGTAGGCTAACACAGGAATTTGTTAGGGACATAAGCGCGTCGTGCAAACATCTGCGCACCATGTGGGTGTCCCTGAAAGAAATTCCTCCATCGATGCTCAAATAAGGTGCCAAGTGTGATGCAAGCAGCGGGCTTAGGTGGAATTAAGCCTCTGAACTTACTTTTCTAAGGTGGGTAAAGGAAAAAAGGGAAATTGCACATGGGGTGCAAATTTGCTCTTATATATTTTTCCCCCACTTTAGTTAGAACAAACACTAATGAGTGCTCAGTAAAGTAGATCAAGAAAGAGTAGGGTTAGAAACGTATACCTGACTGTCAAGGAAGTAGTACTCGGTCTGGCATACCTGAAGGTGCAAGAAAAGCGAAGGACTCCATAGCTACTCGAAACTATGAAGTTGGAACAACAAAGAATCTTACAGGCCCATAGACTTGCAAGGAGGCAACCCCCAAAATCTCTCGCATGAAGGAAGCCCCACGGAAGCGAACTCCTCAGAGTTAGGAAGTGGCGACATGTCTACCCATAGATAGAACATGTCAAAAACGGTGTCACGTCTACCCGTAGAAAGAACATCTCAAAAGTAGTGACACGTCTACTCGTAGATAGAACATGTCAAAAAGTGGTGACATGTCTACCTATAGATAGAACATGTCAAAAGTGGCGACACGTCTACTCAAAGATAGAACATGTCAAAAACGGTGACACGCCTACCTACAGATAGAACATGTCAAAAGTGGCAACACGTTTATCCGTAGATAGAACATGTCAAAAAGTGATTGGTCACACAGACCGTTAATAGATAAAACTTTCAAAGGGGTCCCTTGGGAATCCTTCAAAAGGAAGAGGGGTCCACTCAAGGGATGCGCTATTTGAAAAGTGAGGTCTAGTCAGGTTGCCCCCAAGCTAGACACCAAGTTGTGAAATAGGTCTAGTTGAGCTGCCCCCAAGCTAGATGCCGATGAATTCATTCAAGAGGAAAAAATTTCAAAGAGGTCCCTCAAGAACCCTTCAAAAGAGAAAAGGAGTCCACTCAAGGGACACTTCATTTGAAATATATAAAGAAGAGAGGGGGTCCTTAAGAAGGACACATATCTCTGAAATGAGTTATCGCTACCTCCAGCATACAAGGGAGGAGAACCATGCAAAATACTTAGAACAGGATAGAGGTGAACCCCAATATCACTTGTCAAGCAAAGAAAAGGCAGGTGTATCAATCAAACAGGAGTTTGATGGCACCTGAATCACAAAGTTGTTGAATCTTATCTTTCAAGGCCTTGCATTCGGTAGTGGAATGGCCAAGAACTCGATGGTATGCACGGAAAGAATGTTCTCCTTCATCATGTTTATGAGATTTCTTGCATTTAGAAGAAGGAAGAGTGATTAAGTGGGCTTTTAGAAGCCACAACAAAATACACTCTTGCTTAGATAAAGGATGAGGAGCAGGAAGCAAACCTTTCTCTTGTGGAGAAAAATTTGACTACTCGCAAGAAGAAGATACAAAGGTAGAAGAAAAAGAAGGAAGATCTTTGTAGGGAGCGTTATTCCGGCAAGGGGGATCACACTCTTCTACAAGATCACCATCAAACTTCTTGAGAGGACTACTAGAGTTAACCTCCTTAACATAAGTGTGATCATTTTCCCCAAAAGGAGGATCAACACCAAGGACATTACAATTTTGCTCACACTACCCCGCGATATAGGAGAATAACCATCTCTAATTACAGGGGTGGATGATGTTTTTGGAAGGTCTAAGTTGATTGAGTCAACTTTATATTCCCCAATGAAGGAGTCTGTAAAGTCTAAAGAACCCCAATCATCACCAAGACATGCATTCCATTGAGAAGAGGTAGAAGGAGCACACTTAGGACTCCTTGCTTCAGGAGGATCTCCTTCAGGGACATCTATCTTGAGAGTACCTTTTGTAGTAGGTACTGTTGGAGTAAACATTGACACATTGAAAGACACTGAAGGAATAAGAGTAGGCACAACCGAAGCTTGACCAACAGCCGCCATCTCACATAAGTGCATAGCCTCAGGGTCGGCCTTGATTGTGACTACTTTATTATTACAAATGAACTTAATAGATTTATGCAAGGTAGACATGACTGCACCCATAGCATGAATCCACAGTCTACCAAGAAGAAGGTTATAAGGTAGCTTTTTAGACATAACATATACAAGGCTAGGTACGGTAATGGTTCCAAGTTGCAAAGGTAATACTATCATACCTAGATCTTGTCGCACAACATTATCGAACCCATGAATGACAACCGAAGAAGCATTAAGAGAAGATGAGTCAATATTAATCTTAGGTAATAGATCAATACTACAGACATTGAGCGCCAAACCAACGTCAATGAGAGTACATCTAATACCAATCTTATTAATATTAACTATAATCATTAAGGAATCTTCTTGCTTTTGAACTTCTAGAGGCAAGAGCTCCTGCGGATAGAACGTAATATTCGGTGAATCCGCACTAATATAGGCTATCAACGCATTAGCATCTACTCACCTAGCAAAAGAAGGAAAGAGGATCTTTTGCAAGGCTTCCTAAAGCATACCTTGATAAACTAAAGCAGACTGAAGCAAGTCCCACAGTGAGATCTTAGCCAGAGTAACCCAAGGTTGATGAACAAGATCATAGTCACTAGGTGCTTTAATTGCAGGCTTAGGTGCTAAAAGAAGACTTGGTTGTTTATTCATTCTATTCCTGTAAGTGCGGGCTACCGCTCTATAAGGAGCTTTAAAAATATTAGGAGAACCACCATCAAATGGAAAACCATCAATAGAACAAACCCTCTTAGGGGAGGGACTAGCTAGAGTCATGTAAATGATCGGTCTCTTAGGCCTTTGAGAGGTAGCAAAGACATGGACTATATTTACGGAATCATCATAACTAGTAGAGTAATTATTTAAATACATATTCTCAACATCAATCTAGACAAGATCAAATATGGAATAATTATTTGAAGAAAAATCTCAACATCTATCCAGGGAGAATCAGATGTGAACATATTCTCAACATCAATCTAGATAGGATCAAATATGGAATAATTATTTGAAGAAAAATTCTCAACATTGATCTAGGGAGAATCAGATGTGAAAGGAGGTTCATCATTCACTAATGCAACCTCTCTAGGAGAGATTGCATTGGAATGGAAAATAGATTCATCATTCATGAATGCATCATCTCTAGAAGAGAGTGCATTGGAATGAGGAAGAGATTCATCATTCACAAATGCATCATCTTTAGAAGAGAGTGCATTAGAATGAAGAGAAGGTAGAGTAACATTAAGAAAGGTATCAATGATTTCATCTTCTTGCAACAAAATACCCTCTGAAGTAAGAGGACTTTCGTGAGAAGGATCAAAGATACCAAGTGACATTGGTAAAGCCAAGTCACCATCACATGCATTAAATGGAACATCATTTACATTTTGAAAAAAGTTAGATATAGAACTAATAAAAGAAGATATTAAATTCATTATAATTTTTTTGGTATTTTCCATGTTCTAGTAAATCGCGTTTTCAGAGGTCTCTAAATCGGAATTTGAGGTTGGAACTAGCGTCAGTCTCTAAAATTCAACTGTCGAAGGCACTAGTATTTTAGGGACTGAACTAGTTCTGTAGGAGACCTTTCCAATGGTGCAAACAATCCTGAATTCCGAGCACCGAGCCAAAAGTTATGACCTCGCCAAGTAGGGGTAAATAAATTCCTAGTTTTTCGAAGAACACTGTTCTTCACGTCAAGTTCACCAAAATGTAATATAGGGGGATTCGCTACTCACAAGTTCTCTTCATTCAAAGATCCTCATGGGGTGAACTTCCCTATACTACCTCATAAACAACAACGAGAGTTTTAGAATCTAAAAGAGCAGGTCACATAGATTTTTTGGACAAATTGTCAAGCTCTCGGCCAAAGGACGACAACGCAGCACACTATTGTCCCAGAGGCATGCTAGCGTCTCATACGGACCAAAGAATGAGAATGTCTCAGAAAATTCCTAAGCAACAACTAGCAATCCAATTACTGAGAATTGACAAAATGTAGGAAAATGATAGAATGTGATAAAGTGCTAGAACTAAAGTAAAGTAAAGAATGAATGATGAGGATAAGGAGAAGAAAGGAAGGAAATACTTACAACCGTGCGAATGATGAAGCTTCCAGCTCATGGGTGCCTTCAATATCTACACACAAGAGGGAGAGAGAAATTGTTGGGTGGTTGTATAGAGGCCTTCCTCAATCAGACCCCATTCTGGTGTTCCCACCTCCATGGACAACTAGATAGATGGAGAGAAAAGTAGAAGTGAAGTGAAGAGCACTGAAGAACTACAAAACAATGTTATGCTACTCAACCAAGTAATAGAGGAGAGGAGTGAAAGCTTACCACCTCCACCAAGAGTGCTCAAGGCTAATGGGGGATAAAATGAGAGGAACTCAAGCCTTTATTGTAATGGTGTTTTGTTCCACACTTTCTCTACTGAAGTGGTGGAGTGTTGATGTTGTTGCTATGAAGTGTAAAGTGTCTGGAGATTGAAGAGGTGGTGAAAAATATGCTTAGAGCTTGAGAATAGCTTATGAAGCTTGTGAATGAATTGAAGAAGTGGTGAAGAGATGTGTGAAGGGAGAGAGGAGAGGTGTAGAGGATGGTAGAAGATGAAATGCTAGTTCAAAGGATGAATTTGAAGAAGAGATGAAGAGAAATGACCATATTCGGGTAGGTCGGCCGAGGAGGGCATTACAAATCGACCCCCAATGGGAAGTGTAATGCCTTTGGAGGCTCTAGACATGGGAATGTGTCAGGGACGTAAGCGCATTGCGCGGACGTCAGCACGCCGCGTTGGCATCCTCGAAAGAAATGCCTCCACTGACACTCAAAATAGGTGCCAAGTGTGATGCAAGTAGCGGGCTTAGGTGGAATTAAGCCTCCAAAGTTGATTTTCTAAGGTGGGTAAAGGAAAAAAGGGGAATTGCACATGGGGTACAAATTCGCTCTTATACACTAGCATATATATATTATTTTAGTGATATATATAAAAATACATGGAGAGATATTTATGTGTAATAGTAAATTTAGAATATTTCTTTTTTATTGATTTTTTTAATTTGAAGTGTATTAATTCAAAAAAATTAAAAAGAACAATTATTTTCCATTCTTTTATAATTTTATTTCTATTACTAAAAAAAATTACAAGAAAGAATATATATATTTTTAATAATTTTCAATATTTTGTATTCAATAGTAAATTTAGGAAAGTTCTTTGTAGTTAATTTTCTAAATTTTAGAAACTTTTTTTTTTAACATCTTATCCTTATAAATAAATATTATTTTTATTAAATAAGATTACTTAAAATATATATATAAAATATCAAGAATATCTTTTTTAAAAAGATCTTTTTAGTTTTAAATATGTTAATTTAGAAACTTTGAAATAATAAATTTAGATTATTTCTTTTTTACTTAATTTCTTATTGTGATAACTTATGATCAATTTTATATATATATATAAAATTAAGTATAAATATTTACCCAAAACTTACTAAATTATTTAAAAAAACTGTCACTTGCACATAAATTTTTACTTGAGAAGTTTTTCTTTACACTCGGTTGTGACTATAAGAACGCCTCTCAACGTATATATATATATATATATATATATAATGATAGGTTAAATATATATATTATAATATGTAATGCGTGATATACTTTCATAGCACCTTGTTTTAATATAGAATATAAACTTAAAATGATGTTTGTATATATATTAAAAGATTGCGCTCAAAGCGCATGAGGTAATAGAGCAATGTATAAAACACTACATATATTTAAATGTTGGCGCAATATGTAATGTTGCAATAAGAATGTAAACCAAAGTAATTGTTGCAAATCAAACTTTGACTGTCATGGAAACTAGTAAGGGTTGTGCTACAAGTATGGCATGTTATGCTAGACACGCAAGGGTGAGAATTGAATTTAAATACAAAGCAAGTAGTATAAAGTACTAGCCCATATACATTTATACGGTTGAGTATATATGTGATATGAATAATGAAATGCTGCCTCATATGCATTGTAACCTTAGGTGCATATGATAATACATGGCATTGCCTCTATTATATTGTAACCATAGTTATCACCAACACATAGACTAAGTAAATATCTGCATTAAGCCAATGCATGAAGGAGACCAAGTCTAAAACCCGCGCAAGGAAGTAAGAATGAAATAGGAATGTTGCGCATAAAGGTTGTAAAGTGTTTCCATGTGTGAAATATATGTATTGGAATAAGTCTAAGACCAACGTGTAGCGATAGGATAAGAGTTTGTTTGCAAAAGGAGTCTATAAACCAACACATAGGTAGGAAATTAAGTCAATGTGAAATTGGTCGCATTATGTGAAGGAATTTGATTTAGGAAACTTGTTATTGAGCTTGCTATTCATTTGTTTCAGTAAAAAAGTCTTGTTGTCCCTTGTAACAAGTCAACTCAGCCATTTAAATGGTGAGGACTATTATGTGTTGTAAAGCTTACCTCATGCACTTTGAAACGTCTGTATATACAAACATCATTTTAAGTTTATATTCTATATTAAAACAAGGTGCTATGAAAGTATATCATGCATTTTATATATATATATATATATACGCTGAGAGGCGTTCTTATAGTCACAATTGGGTGTAAAGAAAAAGTCCTCAAGTAAAAATTGACATGTAAGTGGCATTTTTCTAAAAATATTTAGTAAGTTTTGGGTAAATCTTTATACTTAATTTTTTATGTATATATAAAATTGATCATAAGTTATCACAATAAGAAATTAAGTAAAAAAGAAATAATCTAAATTTATTATTTCAAAGTTTCTAAATTAACATATTTAAAACTAAAAAGATCTTTTTAAAAAAGGTATTCTTGATATTATATATATATATATTTTTAAGTAATCTTATTTAATAAAAATAATATTTATTTATAAGGATAAGATGTTAAAAAAAAGTTTCTAAAAGTTAGAAAATTAACTACAAAGAACTTTCCTAAATTTACTATTGAATACAAAATATTGAAAATTATTAAAAATATATATATTCTTTCTTGTCATTTTTTTTAATAATAGAAATAAAATTATAAAAGAATGAAAAATAATTGTTCTTTTAAATTGTTTTGAATTAATACACTTGAAATTAAAAAATTCAATAAAAAGGAAATATTCTAAATTTACTATTACCCATAAATATCTCTCTGTGTATTTTTATATATATTACTAAAATAATATATATATGCTAGTTATATACATATCTATTTTCTCAAGATTATCAAATGCATTAATTGTCAAATAATAAATATCAACATATATCGTAATAACAATTGTATATATATAAATACGTATGAATATATCAATATATATGCATATATATTATTATACACACATATATGTATTAATATATATATGTATATTGTATATATAAAAATAATCATTTGTTTACCAATCTCATACACTATCACTTATATATACATATACATCTATCAATATGTATGTCCCTAACCTGTTTGTATTGGAAATGTTTTGTTGAGGGTTATAGTAGAAACCTTGTTGTTGTTGTTGTTGTTGTTGTTGTTGTTCATACTACTAAACTAGTAAGGCTTGTTGTTGTTGTTGCATCTTTAGGTTGCATATACCCATAGGTTTAACTTTGCAAATTTTAGTGGCATCCTTTAGGTCCATCATTTTCATTTTTAGTCATAAACTAGTCCTTAGGTCCTCACTTCATTTGCAGATCTTGGATTAGGAAACCTTACCAATACTTTGAAAAATCATTGCCTTCAAGAGTAGGTGGTCATTGGACTTAGTCATCATCATTTCCTTTAGTCATTTTCCTTTTTGTGAGACTTTCCAACTCAAAAGTCTAGTTAGAAAACCTCACTTTGTCATCTTGTCATTTAGTCACATTTACAAGTCCTTTGATGACCCAAATTGAGACATATATTAAGCCTAGAGTGGTTGAGTAACCTTCCTCAAAATCACTTAGACCTTGCATTTGCATATCTTAGAAACATTCAAATCACCTTAGTCCTCATTTTGCATACATTATTCCCGTAAATCCAAAAACAACAAAAAATTAGTGTCATACTTTTCATAATAGTCCTCATTGTCCTTTGGCATTTGTCATTTCCTTTAGGCAACATTGTCATTGTCATCCTTTGGATTTGCATCCCTTATTATCAAAAATCCAAAACATAGTTTGCATTTTTCATCCCTTGCATTTGCATTCCTTATTCAAAAATCCCAAAAACATAGTGTCATTTAATTTTCATCCTCCTAATTTGAGCAACTCCTTATATGGTTGAGACTAGGATTCAAAGAAAAAGAAGACAAATGGCCCATTTTGGACAAGACAACAACACTTACATATTTTCCAATGACATGAATTAAAATATGGACCAAGACACCTCCTTTATCAATCCTTTTAGCGAAATGAACATGCCATCTTTGTCACGAAACCCCTTGTTGGAAGTGGAATTACTCTGAGAGGGGGGGTGAATCAGAGTAATGGATAAAAAAAAAATTATGACTTGAAATGCAGATTTGAACTATTTTTTTAATCTTGAACAAAAGTGACTTTATATATGCAATGTGAATACTAAATTTTGAATGATTGTTTTCAATGACTTAACCAAACATAACATGAATGCTTAACAAATCATATCAAAGCATGATATACATTGTTCACATAATGTTGAATGAACAACCTTTTGATGCTTTCTTTTACACAAGACACCAAACTCACTTATGGCAGAATTTGACATTCATACATTGAACATGAACAATTGAACTTTGAACTTAAAGACAACTTGGAACTGTGATAAAGTATTATAGCATTGCATGAACTACTTTCACAAATGATTGAATGAAAAATTAAGCAAGATAGGCACAAACCACACAAAAGAGAAACACATAATTTTGACGAGTGGAAAACCCTCTTGGGGTAGAAAAACCACTCCAAAATTCCTTACAGGCTTAGATCAAAAAACTGATTACAATATTTTCAGAGCACCAACTCCTTATAGTTCAGGAGCACCAACTCCACCAAAAATTCTAAAGTACCAACTTCAGTAGGAGCACCAAATCCTTAAGAAATTTTCTCAATAATCATGCAAACTGTCAGGACCTTATAACTACATTATTTTTGCAATTACAAAATCTCAACATAGTACATATGAAGATATACAATAATTCCCACTATAATCTATACTAAATGAAACAGTACCAATATAACCTCACTAAAATATATGAAATCTTTGTAATAAGAATCAAAGATATAAACACTTTAAGCTCTCTCTTTTACAATTTTTCAGAATACAAAAATATCACTGTAATAAACCCTTATTCTATTTTCAACAATACTTTGTTCTGTCTCATAAACTCTCATCATTGAGTCACGATTTTGAGTCATGTATTTATACAACAAAAACTATGCAAACATCAAAACCCTCAAGTTTGAACTTGGGTTCAAAGCAGTTTCAGATTCAATTATAATTAATGAAAATTCAAGATCCTTTTTAAAACTAAAACCAAAATGAAGCCAACTGTTCGAAACTGAAACAATACCAATTTTATTTTTTTTACTTTTCCATTCACCAGATTTACCTTTGAAAGAAAAAATAAAAGTATAGATACTACCTTTTGTTATGGCAGATCAAATTACAACCAAAAACCCATAAGATTCTCTATTTCCTTTGCTTCCAGCTTGTGGAAAATCCACCAACTAACTTGCCACCATTCATAAACTGCCATACCTGAAAACCAAGCTCGAATACCAGCTAGAACACACTATAACTAAAACTGTAAACTCTCCATGGCAGTGTTGGCGTTTGTCTTCAGAGCAAAATGAAAAAGACAATGATTTTTTCCCCAACTTCTTTGCCATTGAGCATTTTGACAAAATGCATAATCATTTGGAATCCGCATTCTAATCATTTTGAAATCCACAAATACTGACAACATGATATTACAAACAATTTTCATATTTTTTCCCACTCACAACCACATGAGTAATGAAAACATAATGATCTGATTTGTCAATACTTTGACCACGCGAAACATGAATGCCTTCGACTATTCCAAGATTCCCATGGGCTGATACAAATAAACAATCATTATGAATATTATGTAATATGGTATGCCTAGCTATAAATTGAAATATATTATAATGTAAACCATATCACATGTGAAGAGCCCGATTACTCCAAGTCAAAGCCATTTATGGATTTAACTTAATGCCACTAAATATAGCATATATTTGTTGTATGAAATTCAAACCACCTAACTACAATTGATTGCCCCTTGTGTATGATTTAACACTAAGGTGAAACCAAGGGAATGCCATGTAAACCATCATAATGCAAATGTTCACTTTTGAAAGTATGTGAACAAATCATAAAGAACTACTTTGAAGAAGGATTGGAAACATATCACCAAGTATTATTCACTTCACATAAACCTGTTACTAGCACCTGTGAACGCCAAAGTGAAACTTGTATGCCAATGACATAAATTGTCAAACCTAAAAAAAAATTTGCAGTTATACATATTCCAATAACAATTTCAATACTATATGTGTATATATCAATGAGAGAAACCAAAATAATATCGCCTGAAACATCCTTCAACCCTTCATCTGTATATACCTTATCAATGCCATGTAATCACTGAAATTGGCCATGCCAAACAACCTGTATGAAAGAATAACTCCATTGAAAAAATATATATCCTCTGCACATGAATCTAACATAATCAATACCACAAAACAAAACTAAAAATAAACCATCCAAATCACTGTCCATAAAGTACTAAATAATCAAGTACTGAAACAACAATAGCAAAATGCACCAATGAATATGTCGGCCATGCCAAACCAAGAACCAATCAGTTTTGACATTAAGGACAAATAGCACAAAAGAGAATTCAACACCCCTTTGAATCATTCATGCATAGAGATGAACATGGACGTGTGTTTATGGAAGACTTAAAAGCCACAATGCAAAATCCTAACATTGTAGAAGACTAAGTCTTACATGACCCACAAAGATATTTATCCATGCTCTTGGATCAAGGGGTTAAATTACCACGTGGCTTTGACATGAACATTTTGAGACTGGACTCTCCTGATCACAATACCAACAACAACAACAATACAAACAACATGCCTAACACTAGTCAACCTCAAAACAATACAAGCAATGCTTTCATTGGTGCCACCTCACAAATTTCCATGAGCACTATTAATGCCACCTCCAATGACACTTCCAATAAAAATAATTCCAATACAATCAATGCAACATCCGTTGGAGGAACACCAACTATGTCACAAGCCATGTCACAATCAATGCCAACAATGCCAACAACATCCTCACAATTAGTTGGAGCTACCTTTGAATCCTCATCAATGGGGGAAATTTTTTCAAATCCTCTATTTGGAGCTTCATCTAGTGTCATGGGTGCATCATCATCAAATCCTTTCATTGGTACCTCATTCAATCCCTTCAGAGGAAGTAAACAACACATCTTTATTCGAGGACCACAACCAAACGTCAACACATAATCACAATTTAATACCAATACTTCCCAAGGGAAAAACACGAACATTCCCCATGGAAAATTCCAACAATTTGGACAAGGAAATCAAAATACCCCACAAATTTCATCTCAAATGGTTAGAGGGAACATTCCTACATATGCATCACATATCTACACTCATCAATGTGTCCCTAATCAAAACCTTCAAAACCTTCAATACCAACAACATTCAAATCAAAAAATGTCATACATATTGCAACAACACATCCCACAACAAAACACCAACATATCTTCACAACAAATGGGGACCCATGGGATACCTATCACCCCCATGTGTGATGCAACAAATAATCCTATAATTGATTCCTTGACAGCTCAAGTGGCTCACATGAAAAATACCATAGAGACTATGGAAATGTACGACAAAAAGTCACACATGACATATGACCTATGCCCATATCCTTTTGACATGAGTCTATACATGCCACCATTTCCTCCTGGGTATGTGGAACCAAACTTCACCAAGTATAAGGGAAAGAAAAATCCTATTGAACACGCTCGAGAATTCATGACCAACTGCATGGACATTGCCTATGAACACACTTACTTGATGAAACTCTTCTCCAAGAGTCTTACAAGACCCACACTTGAATGGTTCTCCACTTTAAAGGGAATAAAAACATGGGAAGAACTTGCAAACAAATTTGTGAAAAATTATGCCTATAACATTGACATAGGTACCTCCATCACTAGCTTATGCACACTTACACAAGAAGACGTTGGTGAAAGGTTTATAACATTTTTCCAAAGATGGAGAATCCTAGCAAGTTGTTGTCATATTGACATACCTGAGAAAGAAAAGGTTGACATGTTTGTTCAGACTCTCCTAGGACCATTGAAATATGGATTGCAAGTTCATTGTTGCACAACTTTCATAGACTTAGTCAAAAAGGGTTTCCAACTTCAGAAGGCCCTCATTGCTAAAGGAGAATAAAAATATGACCCTAAAAACACAAGCACAAACCCATCCACAGACAAAAATAAGTATTGGGTCAAAAATAAACATGTCACCAATGATGGCATTGTTGATGCCAAGGTTGTAAACACAATGGGTCATGTACTTACTCTTAAAGGAGCTCAACCATAAAACATACCAACAACGACACAGACAGCCCCCTCCAATGTCATTCTAAATAACCAAAATGGTCAAAATAGTCAAAGTCAAGGACAACCCTGCCAGACAAGAAAATTCCTGAAAAGACGAACATATACTGCTTTGGGAGAACCAATTGAGGACGTTCTTAAGAAACTCCTTCAAAACGGTCTCATCACACTAGAAGACCCTAAGCCATATGACCCAGGATAGTTTAAACCATCATAGTGGGATGACAACGCTTTCTGTGATTACCACCAGGCTAAAGGGAATAAGACATCCTCTTGTCAGAAACTAAGAAATATTGTACAAGACCTCATTGAAAATCGCACAATTGAATTGGGTGGGCCACAATTTACATCAAATGCAGACCATACTATTCACAAAAACCCACTGCAAGACCATGGTTCAAATAATCCCTCAACATCAAGTCCTAAGAAAAATAATAAACGTGCCAACTATACCCACACCTTATTTGATTATTCAAGACGAACTATTATTAACCACGTTCAAACTGATGATGAATATGTCAATACCATCACTGTCAAAAGAGCACCCGAATGTAATGCCACTACTCGAAGCGGAAAAATCACCATAGCCGGTCCTCCTCGGCAGCCAAAAATTAAAATACCCGGTCCATCTGCAAAGCACTCACAATCAGGCCCATCTACAAAGCAATTGCAATCTAAAAGTCAGTTTAACCTTATTCATCAACTGGGGAAAACCCCTATGCAAATCTCCATACTTGAGTTGCTTCACATTTCTCTCACGCATAAGGCTATACTTGACAAAACCTTGCAAGATTCCTCTGTCCCCCAAGATATTGATGTCAACCAGTTTGAATCCATGGTGGGATACCACACTACACCTCATCATGTAACATTTTCAGACCAAGATTATTCATCACCAAAGTCCAACCATAACGACGCATTACGCATTGAATTTTTCATTCATAAGCATAAGGTCAGATGAGTTTTAGTAGATGGCAGAGTAGGACTGAACATATGCTCCTTAAAATTGTTTAAGGCTTTAGGCTTCTTTGATTCTTGTGTAGATGCAACAAAGAGCATAGTTATAAAGGTGTATGATGACGAAAAACATTCCTCTCGAGGTGTTATCACTCTTCTAATTAGAGTTGGGCCAGTCATTGTAGACACAACTTTCCAAGTCCTGGATATTGAATTACCCTGTAACATCTTGCTTGGATGACCTTGGATTCATGCCTCCAAAGTTGTTCCATCCACCTACCACCAATACCTAAAGTTTCCCTTTGACGACACAAAAATCACCATATATGGAGATCCCGATCCCTTTCAATATTGCACCAATCTAAGGGGTATTTCAAAACATCAAGTGCCCATCAACCGAGAAGCTCCTAGTTCATCTTCTTCCAAATTCATTGACCCTTCCACACTCGCCTCTTCGTCCACATCCACTCCTTCTACATCTTCAGCCATGCCATCATCCTCCTTGCCTCCTAAGGTTGAGTCCAATGTCAAGATCCAGGACCTAGGTTGTGGAGAATTCAAACTAAATATAGCATATTGCATCACAAAAATACCCAAGTCTCCTAAGGTCTATGGTCAGCCTTGTTTCAGAATGGAACCTAAAGAAATTTTTAAAGTTCCGCCAACAACAATTTTCATAAAATGGGCAGACATGGATAACGAAGACATTGAAGATATATCAAGATTGATTTACAAAGAAATGGAAAACTTGCCTCCCTTACCAGTTCATATATATGGCAAAGGCTATGACATGATAAAGGAAAAAGGCTATGATGGAATTAGTGGCCTTGGAAGAAATAAGGCTAGAAGGCATGAACCAATCATGCCTCCCCGTAGACCAAAACATCTTGGATTAGGGTATGGACTACCCAAAAATGATGATCAACGTACCAATGGACTTTTGAGTGAGAGTGTGAATGCTTCAGAAAGTGTCGAGACTATTGAGGAATCCCTTACCGAAACCAACTCCCATGAGTGGGAATTTGGATCCCAACAATCCTTAAGTGATTGTTGCCTTGATGAATTGTTCCTTGAACCTAGGGAACTTACGGCTGAACAAAGATTTTGGAAAACATTTAAGATTGATCCAGCATCAAATAATGACAAACGAGAAGACTGGGATAGACTCTTTTTCCCAAGGAACAATGACAAACCTGAATCATCTTCAATTCCTATTGGCCATAACCATGACATATCTACCCAACCATCTGACAATAACGATCTCCATCTCGATTCATCTGAATTGCCACATGACACTATTGACCCCAATGATAGTACTTTTGTCCCTTATTTTGACAATGAGTACGAATCGAGTGAAGGAGAATATTGGATAGAATCTAATTGGGAATTGGATGATGAAAATTTCATTATCAATGTCTTTGAATCTGTCTGCATGATTTCCGTGTCCTCCCCACAATTCACCAATACTAATGATGGTATCTCTTTAGTATACTTGCAACTAATTGATTGGGATCAACAAGGCCCGCCAGTCATGGACATATTCCAAAATGATGAGGCCATTGCAGAATTCATGGGACTATGTGAGGGCATACCAAGTGGAGATCACAAGGCTATATTTTCCATTGACTTATATTGTGCAACTTACTTCAAGGAGACTGCTTCGTCCTCTAGTCGCAAAAATAAAAATAAAAATAAAACAAAAAATGACACGTCTTTAGGTTAAAACCGAAAGGCACCTTCTGACAATAAAAAGGTAAAAATAAAGGGCGTATCTGCGAGTGAAAACCTCTCTGAGGCGTCCAACGATGGAGGACTGAAATTTCTTCTCGTGACTCAAGAGAAAATGGAAGTGCTCATAGAGGACACCATGGAAGTCAACATATCTACAACAAAAGATCCCAAAATTTTCCTCTTTGCGGCATCCTTGACAAAAGAAGAGAAACCTGAATTCCATAGATTCTTTTCATAGCATAAGATTAATTTTGCATGGTCATATGTCGATATGCCTGGGTTGGATCCAAAACTGGTCTTACACCATTTACCACTAATTCTAGACACCAAGCCAATAAAATAGAAGTTGTGTAAAATGCATCCTCAGATTGCCCTGTTAGTCAAGGCTAAAATCAAGAAATTGCTAGATGTGGGATTCATACGGTCTATCGACTATGCTGAATGGATATCCAATCTTGTACCAGTCACAAATCAAAATGGTCAGATCCACGTCTACACAAATTTTAGAGACTTGAAAAAAGAATTTCCAATAGATGAATTTCCATTGCCAAACATAGATATCATAGTTGACCTCATGACAGGATACAAGATGTTTTCCCTCATGGATGGTTTGTTGGGTTATAATCAAATTCGTATTGCCCCTAAAGATCAACATAAAACAACATTCACATGTCCTTCAAGTACATACTATTGGAACGTCATGTATTTTGGTCTTAAGAATGCAGGTGCCATGTATCAGAGAGCCATGACAACAACATTCCACGACATGATGCACAAGATAATGGAGGATTACGTGGATGACCTCTTGGAAAAATCCTTGACATGAAAATATCATTTGAGTGTGTTAGAGAAAATCTTCAAGAG
>VDFB02346458.1:0-13459 GCA_007258455.2 Sequoia sempervirens
GATCACATGGAGAACAGGGAGAGTCGACTCCTAGCTTAGACGGCTTAGCAATCAGACACGTACATCAAGAGATATTATAGTTTAAGTGACTTAAATGATTTATTTAATATTTTAATATTATTATAAAGTTATAAAGTAACTAATAATAAAGTCACTTTAATATAATAAAGTGTGTTAAGTGAATAATTTAATGTGGGAATAAATCTTTTATCCCACATTGGCCAAGAAGGTGTTTGAGCTCTCCTAAGAAAAAGAATAGAAAGAGAGGTGAGAGCTCATTCTTAGCACCCAGTTGATGAATATTATTTTGATTAATTTTTATTGTGGAGCCTAGGGCTTTTGCAGTTTTCTTCTTTGATCATAGGAAACGAAAACTTCTTATTGATAGCATAACTGAGGGAGTGAAAGATCTCTTGAAGGGTTGCAATTAAGGAGAGCATAATTCAGTCCTTTCAATTGTTTTTTATCAAAGAAGAATCATAGAAGTTTTTACAAGAGTTTACATTGCAAATCATAAGTTAATGCACTGTTGCTACAGTGGCGTGAACAGTGTCGCGCTACAGTGTTGGGCATTCATTATTGCAGATTCTGAGCATTTTTTGGGTTCACATTGGTCTATGGAGCTAGGAATAGCCTTTACAAAGTGAATCAACTACAAAGGAGGCATCTTGAGTTGTTGTTCATACATTTTGGGCAGTCTTGATTCCATTTCATGCATTTTCACTTTATTCTGATCTGTCATATCAGCTAGTTTGACCAGCCTATTGAAGATATCATTTTCATTCAATACATCTTTAGCTGGGTTCAATTTGAGCAAGGGTTGGTAGTGCTACTTTCCTAAGGTCATATCATTCATGTTAAACTCTTGTGAAGGCGATTGGGGATGTCACCTTTTTACATTAGAAGTTTATAGCTGAAACAGGGGTGGCTAGCCTAGAGGTGGAAAATAAATTCATGGCAATATCAATACACAACAATTTTACATTCTAATGGGGGTGTTTGGCTTATGAGGTTCTGGTGATGATATTAGATGCTTGCTAAGACAAAAGAAGGCGGCGATTTATTTTATATCTGCATTCAATAAGTTGAAATAGGGACAGATGAAGGAGAAGTTTGACTTGGGCTTGAAAGACTCACAACACATTGAATATTCATGGCTCCTTCATCTACAACTTCCAGCACTATTATACATCAGGTTCCTTTGTAATTTGCATACGTTTTAATGATCATATAGATGCATATCTACCTCACATCAGAAGAAATGAATTTATTGTTGAAGCAACCATTAATTCTAGGTTTTCATATTTGGTGCTTTTTGTATTTGATTCATCATTTTATGATAGCATTTCTTGCTGACTTCATCAGCATCATTTAGCATAGTAATTAGAATTCATTGCATAGATCATTTCATGACATTGGCAAGCTATTGTAGATGATGTTTGTAATTAGATTTGGGCATGGTAAAAGATTTACATTGTAAGCCAAGAGTCTTGGCATGATTACATTGTCACATATTTTGGAAATCGCATTTCAATAAAGGAGTCAAGATTTGGAGTCCCATATTCCATGTAATGATCATTTAAATAGTCCCTTAGTAGATTGCATGCCAATTGTTTAACAGTATGTCAATTGGCTATAGGTGCACATTTTCACACTTAGAAGTCATTGATATGCATTGTAGATGATTTATACAAGTCATTCATGCCTTTGGATGTTAATTTATGCATAGTAGTATTGAATTTCAAGCATTGGAAGCATTCAATAATCAATTTTCAAAGAACATATCAGACTAATAACTCAGACCAGCAAGTTGGAAGTTTGCATTCGAATTGTTTGATGAAGTTTCAAGGGAACAAAGAAGAGTTTTGGATTCAGCTTAGGCTAGGCTCATCACAAACATGATCTAGAATATTCCATAAACACCATGAATTCCAACAAATTCTTTCACAACAACTTTAACCTAAAGAATGTACACAACCAATACACTCAATTAACCTTCCATACACTATTACTCAAGAAATTGACTTCTATATCACCAAACCTCAAACAAATTCAAATAAAGAAATATAAAAACATTATCAATATCCTTGCCTATCTACAAGACATGAAACCACTCTATGGAGAAATACGAAGAAAAATATTTCTCCCAGACACTTCTACAATGCATAGTTCACACACTAGTGAACACAGCTTCCTCTACACAATGATCCATTACACAAAATTTTGGATGCAACACCTTTGAAAACCTCTAAGATCAACATATCCAAACCACCCAAGTAGATCCCCAACATAGAAGATATGCGGAGCGAAACTAGAATGCTACTTTGCAACATAGAACACCACTACACCACACTATTTCTTATTTTCATTTAGATTTTCTCAAAATAATTTGGAAACCAAGCACCATAGACACATCCTCAACATATTCAACACTTCATCATCACCACCAAGCCAACTACAACATAACAACTCAACCATACATCCACAAACAGAAGCTTATCAAAGCAACAGTAGAGGTTGACGCCAGTAGCTTACTAATGACAACATAATGCAACTAATCCAAGCATCATCAAAGACAACATCAACTTAGTACCAACTTCTCACAGCCTTGCAACAATCTCTTGCTCATACAGTTTACACCAATGACAACACCAAAGCTTGTTGACATTAATGACAACACCAACTACACATACTTGCAACATATTGTACAACCAAATACAATAATATAATTTTACACACATGATATTATAATGTTCAAACTAACAAACCATAACAAATATAATAATGCAATATTCCTAACACCCCACATATTATATCATTATCCAAATGAGGATAGGTTGATAATAATACTTGATGACCATGTTCAGCAGTTCATCAAACAAAATATGAGTATAGGCATACACATCTACTCATGATAAAAAAAATAGTGGAACTCATCTCACTATGCTTCTTTCGTAGGATTGACCTTACTAGAGTTTAATAAAGGATAAGAACAAACACATCTACTCATGGAACCAAGTATGGACTAACGCATCTTTCCAATGTCATATGGAAAGTTTGGATAGGAACAAACACATCTATCCAACTTCATGAATATAGGGAGACACGTCTTCTCACAACAATTATGATTGAGGAAAAACACATCAAATCATGACTACCAACTTTTATGATTGGGGATAAAAACATCTAATCATGAATAACCAATAGTTATAATCAAAGAAAAACACATCCAATTGTGATAGGTCGAAATGGAGTGTTAGAAATCAAGCAACAAGTTAAAAGAGTGCAAATAAACAACTTAAACAACCTACACTTCAAGATTAGCCTAAGTTAGAAACAAAACAAGACAAAGCCACAAAATGGAACTTTATACCTTGCGTTGAGTCGATCCTTTGGTTGGCCCTTCGATCTTTGACGTGTATGCTCCTTGGATGGCAAGATGCAAGCTAGATGAGGATGTGAAGATGGATGCAAGTGGATGAAAATATGAAAATGGCTAAGTAGAGGTTGAGAAATAAAACTGCAAGAGTTTGGCTAGCACAAAATGATCTCCCCAAAATGAGAGAAAAGAGGGGGTATTTATAGGATTTTTGGGAAATCCTAGGGGAAGTGGACGGTCAAGATTGATCCACCAAATATCAAGATGTAGGGCTAAGGTGAGTTGAGAACTCACAAGCCCTCACATCTTGACATGTGGCATGTGGGATAGCCCTAAAAGGTGAAGTGGACATGAGGTGGAAGGAGAAGGACATAACATGGAGAGGGGTACAAAGTACCTTGGGATTGGACAAGATCTCCTCATAAAGGAGGTCCTTGTCCCCATGTGGGTGAGAGGACATGTGAGGAATTAAAAATTCCTCAAATATTCTCATGGGGATGAGAGAAAGAGTAAAGAATGAATAGAGGACATGTGGGGAGAAGTGAAGGAATTAAAAATTCCTTTTAGGTGCCTTGGGGGATTAAAAGGTGAATTAAAAATTCACATGGGGAAGGGGGATGCCTTGTCCAAAAGGAGAAAGCCTTTAATAAGGTTGACTCAAGGACATGTGCCATAAATAGGGATGAGGATTAGGTTAGGCTAATCAAATGATTAAGGTTGTGCAAGTACCAGTTAGATGGGCTAATGACTGATTAGAGGCAAGTGGGAAATTATGGAGGATGTGACCTTAATGATGATTAGGGTGTGCACATGCTAACCGGTTAATTAGAAGAAGATGAAGTAATTAAAATGGATTAGGGACCAACTTGCAAAAGTTGGAGGATGTGACCATGAGAGAGAAAAGATAAATTAAAAATGAATTTTTAATTTAAAAGAGGAATATGTCTAAATTAAATAAAAGGGCATATTTATTTAATTTAGAGGAGGAAGAGGGGCAAAGTATTAAATTGAATACTTTATGACCTTTGTGCAAGATGCAAGGTATTAATTAAACAATTGGCTTAATTAATATTGACGGAGGGGATGAGCAACTGGATGAATAAGGAGACACGTTTGATCATATGGAAGTGATCAAAATTGTACGTCTACACCAATCATGAACAACCAATAATTTTCATTGGGGAAAAACACATCCAATCACTATCATTCAATAATGTGATTAGGGACATACACATCCAATCACAAAATATAAAATTTGAGAACTAAGTTCTCATTACCATTTATGTATTCAAATCATTATAGATCACTACCACTATGATCACAAAATTGGTATGAGATGGTTATTTTTGTCACCTAGGAACTAATTTTAGTTTTAGTCATTCAACACAATTAGTTTTGTTACTAAAAAAATTACAACCCCATTGCTAGTGACTGATGAAAGGTTGTTGAATGTCCTCCAACCTCCTAGGTAAAACCACAAACCTATGTCAGACTTTCAACCAACTAAACAATTCTGAGTGGAATAGTTTCATTATAAACAATTTTGCACAAAATAGATTCACTTGAAACTACGTGGCAAATAAAGTTTCATGTGAAACCCTTTGGCCCAAAACAACAAAACAATTTTTTTTCTTTGTCAATTTAAAATCTAGCTCAACTTGTATGTATGTTTTCGACTAAAAGGGTTTTGATCGAAATGGTTTCGATCAAAATCCTTTCACCCAAAACTATCTTTGTGGCATCCTTGTTGGTAACCACCTCATCTTTTTTTAGAAATTTCTAAAACATTCCACTTGAACATGATATTTCTTCAGTTAGAATTATTTATTCAAAAAGCTAACAATACCCTTTTGTAGAGCTTGAAATCAAGAATCCAAAATTTTTTTATATATTTTGATTAGTTTTAATATTTTTTTTATTTTAAATAATGCAAATAGGTTGTTAAAATAAAAAATGAGGCCGATCAGAAATTCAAAAATATATGGTGCACTACAGGAGTGAATCCTCTCCAAAAGGGTATAATTTTTTTTTTAAATGATAAAAAATTAAACAATAATTGATTTCAAATGAAAACTATCAAATTTTGGTACGTTTGACTTTAATACGTTGTTACAAGGAAAATATACATCAAAAATTTTAATTTTTTCATGTCCTAAGTATTGAAATTATCTATTTGGGAAAAAAATAGGGGAAATTTTTTTAAAAAAATCTATTTTTTTCTTGACATCAACCCAACATCACTTTTTTTTTTTTAAATCAACAATTCAAAATCTTCTCTTAAATTTATAAAAAAATATTAAAACAATTTCTAAAAAGTTAAAAAATTACAAGAATAAACTTCATCAAGGGTTCTACATTTCATTAGTTTATATCATTTTGAAATTCAAAACATAAAGACCACTTTTATGTGGTCGAAGTTGAGAATTTTTGTTTGTGTTGGTCAATTCTTTTATAAAAGTGTGACATAGGTTTGTACTTTTACCATCTTATGCCATCATCCTCCATTAGGTTTGCTACTTAACTAGCAATTTTGACATTGAAACTCAGTTTTAGGATACCCTCCCTCAAGATGGATATCATGTACAAGTGATAGTGCATCTAGTTACAATTGAGGCAATTTTATTTTATTTATTTATTGATTAATGATTTTGATTCTATTGACAACATTTGATAATGGCAATTGACACAAATAATCACCCCTATGTTTATAAGGATAAAAAACCTAATTACCTAATTGAACCAATATTAAATTATTCTATTGATTCAATGAGACTTAATAATTATTTTCATGCACTTGACCAGATGACTTATAATAATAAAATTTGGACATATAATGCTTCCACCAAGTGACATATTGTGCTTTAACAAAGGCATGCTTATTACTACCTATGAGTTCAACTCGCATTTTGATAAGCTTAGATGAACTTAATAATAAATAAAATTAGACTTCAACGTAAAATAAAATCTCTTTGTCATGGAGATAATGCATCCCACTACTTTTGGAAGTTTGAACAGAGATACATACATGGATTTGAAAGTTCAATGCTCATTCCCAATTGATCAAATACACGCATGTTTGATATAGAGAAGTTGTGATGAACACCCAATAGCTACTAGCATATCCAAAATCCATAGAAACTAATAACACATTGTTTATCTCATATAAAAACATGAAATGTCTCTTTTCTTCTTAAAATAGCCTTCATGTTTCAAAAAAAAAACTTTTTGGGTTTTCTTCTCTTATTATTTAGCTTTCCAATGCAATTTGAATCATCAAGTAATGATAAATATATTCCAATTTTCATGAGTTTGTTCCAAACCTCTTTTTTTTTGAAACAAATCCTCCTTGGATGCATCTATTCTTGTTGTTTCACCTTCAATGTTGCATCCAAGCTCACAACTATTATAAAGTCTTAAAAAACTCTTAGCTATTATAGAGTCTCATCTACAGGGCAACAACACAATGGAAATTCCCTCTTTCTTTTTTAAAGCCTCCATTACAATTTATAACCAACCTTGCTTCTGATACCATGAGATAAATTTGAGTAGAGACAAATAGAAGCTTAATTCTTTTATACACAAATGTTATCGTGCTTCTATTCATTTGCATAGGAAAGTTGCTCTAACAACTTGTAATATAATCCCCTACAACCAAATACACTAATATAATTTTGTACACATGATATTCTAATGTTCAAACTAACAAACCTAATCTAATGATGTAATAATCCTAGCAATTAACACTAAAAATCTAGAATTATAACTAAAACTATTCACTATGACAAGTAAAAGAAAATTATATTTATAATAAGAATTTAGAAAAAAATGATTCACAAAATTTTATTTCTATATAATTAAAAAATTTCATTAATGATTATCTTTTTATTTTTCATCATTAAATTAAAATAGTTCTAAAATATAAAGAAAATCTTAATTGTAAAAATACTAAAACATTATATATTTGATCATGCATTAAATTATTTTATATACACAAAGACTAAATTCAACTTTTATTTGACTATTGTACACAATCATTCTAAGTAGAATCCTTCTAAACTAAAAAAATAAGAAACATGAAAGATGATTTTGTATTTTTATTTTGAGATTTTTTTCTTATTTTAAGTTCAATCTAAATGAACAAAACAGGTGATGCATCAATGTGGATGGTGGAGAAACCTTTAAATTTTTATTATGAGAGATTAATATTTTAAGGACAGCCCTCATTAAAGTTTTCCAAATTTATAAATATATAAGGTGTAGATTCAATCCTAAAAGCTTCAAGTGTGTTCCATATAGCTAGAAAATCGTGTACACTTTACTATTTGACAAGAAATTTGCACAACGTGTGAAGTTTACTAGATTTGAAATTTTCAGAATTGTAAGTATTCATTATGTTTGATCATGCAAGGATGGAAGAACCTTTTTGACCAACATTCTTGGTGAAAAAGTATATTATAAAGAGCAACAATAAAATTTATGTGGTATTCATAAATACAATACAGCTCTTGTTATATAATTTGGTTAGATGAAAAGATTCTTTTTATTTCATTTTCAAGACTAGAATTTGCTAATTATATAATGATATTTTTATATATAATCAAAATTTTAGAAAGATTAAATATAGAAATGGTAATAAAAAATCTGCAAGGTAAGCACGATAAAATTGGAAATTAGTAGCAAAATTAAATATTCATGGGTCACAATTCTATAAATTACTCCTAAAAAATTTGAGTAGTGACTGTTAAAGAAAATAAGCTAAGAAGTGGTCTCATAGATGGGCTTCACGATCTATTTTCATGGAGGAGGGGCATATGTTGCTTAGATTTTTAGGAATATTTTAAAGTTCTTGGTCCCATTGATCTAATCTTGCAATTCTACTTAAAATTTTAAGCTCCAAAATGTAAGGAATGAACTATAGTGCTTTAATAATAAATAATAAATTAATTAAAATTCTCTCATTTTTATTTTCTAATAAAAATTTAAAATTTTAGATGAGAGACAAGTAGCATAAAAAACTCCTAAACTGTAGGGGCAATTTCTAGCCCCGCCCCAATTTCACCAGTTCAAATATTCATTTCTAAAAGGTAGGGGCTCCTATTTTTCTAGAAAAGATTCCAATTAATCCTATAGCACAATTTCTTTTTCCCATGGGACCTCCTGCTCCATGAAAATAGAAGTCCAAGGCCCCCCCCCATGGGACCATACAGTTAGAATATTTTCCTGAAAAATAGCACCCTCTACCTTTTAGATTTCAAATTTGAGCGAGTGAAATTGAGGTGGGGTTAGGGTGAGGTCCCATGGGGGGGCTTCAAGATCTATTTTGAAGGAGCAAGGGGTCCCATGAAGGAATAAAAGAAAATGCTACAGGACTAATTAGAATTTTTTCCTCAAAAATAGCAGACCCTACTTTTTAGTTCAAAAACTTAAGCGGGTGAAAAAGGGGTGGGGCTAGAAATTGCCCCACCAACCTAAGCTTTTTTTTGCCACTTGTCAATCATATACGGTTTTAAAATTCTCACTAATTTTTTTTATTATTTTATATTTATTTAAGTTGTTGAATTGAATATGCAAAATAATAAACTTCATGAGACCACCAGCTTCCATAAATATAGGAGCTTAAACTTTTAATTTTAAACTGTGATACCGAATTCATGAGACCGCCCACTTTAAAATAATCCTAAAAATCTCGCTGAAATTAGGAAGCCCCTCTGGATCCCACCCTTAGAAATTGCCTCTACAACTTAAGAATTTTTTTTACCACTTGTCTATCATCTAAAATTTTAAATTCCTATTGGAAAATAAAAATGAAAAAAAAATATATCTATTTATTAATTTTTATCAAAGCACTTTCCTTAAATTCCTAAAAAATCTCAATAACACCCACTGACATTTTTTAACAAGCCCCCCTCCTAAGACCTTACCCTAAGCAGCCACAAGTCCCCAGGTGACTACTTAGCTTATTTCCTTTAAAGTCACTGCTCAATTTTCTTTTGGAGTAATTTGTGGAGCTGGTGGTCTCATGGATATTTAATATTACTGCTTATTTTTTAACAGTTTGTCTGTTTGTTGTATGTTCATTTACATGAATGAACAATGAACAGTATTAATAATAATTTCTGTAAAGAAAATTTAGAGAAAAAAATTGGAGGCAAATGAAAAGAAGGAAAGGAAATTTATGAAGTCACCAAACATTTTTCACAATAAGCGGTTGCTGCTTATTTTCAGCTCCCCGTATTTTTTTCACAGCTTATTTTTAATTCCTAAAAAATAAATAGCTGCACCACTAAAATAAGAAAAGATTATAAATTATCCTTTAAAAAAAAATTTAAAAAATTGAATTTTACTGTCCTCGGCTTATTCTGGTAAGAAAATAAAATCATAAACTTTCCTCATCTTATTCTGGCAAGAAAATAAAATCTATCTTTTTACAGTAAATTCATTATGAAATGCCTAGTTATGAATATTTCTTGATTAATTTATGTTTCAAACCTGAGAAGCACTGTGCCCATGGCCAGCTTTGGTCAGCTACCTCGCTAATGCAAACCAGTGCGATTTTATTCAGATTTATAGCTTCCACAACCAAATAAGAGGCTTGATCGATGAATGCTTCTACTCTGCTGAATTCCACCAGTGATTTGATAGAACTGTGAGACGAAAACGAATTGTTCTAGTGATGAGCTGGAAGATTACTTTTCCAAAAGCAAATACAGCGCTTTTTAGTGTAAAGCATCCCACGGGTGCGTACTCTAGGGCCACATATCCCATGGCTGCTGAGGATTTGAAGAGGGAATACACTGTCGTCCGCCGAGATTCTGCGCAAGGCGTAACCCGAAAGATGAGATTTCTTCTGATCCAACAGAATATTTGCGGCTGAAATATTTTGATGGACGTTTTCGCCGCAAGGGTTTCATACATGTTTTCGATTCCTGCAAAATCCGAAAACAACAAACAATTTAATTCCAAACACAATCTATAACCATAAATTTAATGGGGGAGAAAGCGGAAAAAGAAAATAAATTTTGACTAGACTAATCCATATGATCATGATCAAAGCATGCACCTGTTAAACAAAGGGCCTGGTCTCGGAACTGTATTCTTCCAAATCGATCTCAGCAAGCAGAGCATCAGAATTCCGAAGGACTCAAGCTTTTCAGTAGTGTCAGCAATCTCCTTTCTGATAATAGGAAGAATCTAAATGTTGTTCTCTAAAGGAAGAGTCTTTAACCCTTGGTTTGTGGTTAACGCTGCTGAAAAACTTGGAGTCCCTCGGAACTCTGGTAATTTTCCTATACTGTGCTTAAAACTATAAAAATTCATGGCCGATTTACAATGACAATTTACGCTCCACAGGAAGCTATAAAACCAATTTCCCAAACCCTTGATCCTCGCTCTGCACATACAGAAATAATTTCATAGGCCTTCTTGGGTTACAACTTCTTACATCATGGTATTTATAGCCATCACAATGAAAACCTACCATCGGATCAATTATCATTGTGAAGGTCGGATGCCCCCGAGCTTTCAATCATCATTAGCACTAGCACGTACTTCGTCATTTTCGTAAGAACAATAAAATTAATTTTATATCAATGTGGTCCTAAGCTTTAATGGGTGGAGATAATTTTGAGCTGGCATGATGGCTAAGGCTCTATATTTTATAATGGAAGGCACATCAAATTTAAACAAGCGGTTTGTAATGGTTTAAATGGTGAAGATGCTTGCTTTATATAAAGTTTTAAATAATTTTTTTTTGATTGAATGGGAAGGCAAATAGTGACTAGTTTATTCTCAAGGGTCATATTATTTTGTGTGATTTTTTTTTTTTATGTATATTGTCTTTCTAAATTATTTTATTTTTATTTCAAATATTTTAAAATTTTAAAATAATATTTTATTTGTTTAGTTTAATATTATATGTGTAATTTTAAATTATTTCAAGATTGAAAGTATTGTATTGATTTATATATCCAACTTCAAAATTAATTATGGTCCAAAATGAACTTAGTTCTAAATAATCATGTTATTTGCTAACTTCCATGTCAAAAGTCGAAATTGTGTGCTTAGAACATGCATAAAAGGGCATCACCCCTAGGTAATTTCAATCGTCCTTGAATCTCAAAACTCCTTTGCATCTATTATCAAAAAGGATCTCTTAACAATCATACCTTAGTCAACACTTAGTATTTTGCATCAAACACCTTAGTTACATCAACAAATTTTAAAATCTTATTTATTACATCAAGTCACTCCAACACTCATTGCATTGTCTTAAGCATTTCCCATTATTGTATTACATCATTTTCAATCATTTGCACATTGATTACATGCGTCACCTGGGGTGTCATTTGAATTTCTACAAAAGCACTAAATCAATCAACAAGGCTTGATTAAGGAAAAGAAAGGAAGCTTGTTGAATTTTCATTCCTAGCATAGCAAGTCTCAACAATATTTTTAGCACAACCAAGTTTTCTATTTGTAAGCGCAAGTACAAGAAAACATTACTAGGCATATTGAAGTTTTTAAATTTAAGTTCAAAATTACCATTCCAAGTGCATGTGGTCACACATTAGGTTTAAGACCATGAAAATGATGGTCAACATTGCAGTTTAGGTTTGATCCAAGTTCATGCTTAATTTTAGATTACATAAAGTATTATTATTATAGCCTAATCATCCCATATCCAATCTCAAAATATAGGTACCAAACATCTATTACTATCAAATCAATCTCCTTTTCTTTAACACCAAGGTACACTACTATTGAATAGTTATTTTCTTTGTATTTTAGATCCACTCCAAGTATGCATTTGAGATTCAAATCCATTTATTTAGGCTATTCATTAAGTTGATTACTTAATTAATTTGTTAACCTATATTATTTGAAAAGAAACTATTTTACTTCTTTTCTTTTTAGTGAGCTTATTTGATCTTACACCTCTTAGGATTTTACCCCGAGGTTTTATCCTTCCACCCTAAATTTAAAATCTAACATTTTAAAATTTCTTTAATCTGTCATTTTAGATTTGATTTGCATATGAAGATAAATTTTTAACTAAATTATTTTCACAAACATTAAGGGATTATGTCATTCAAGGGTTTACTCTTTAGCTCATCAAACACCTTTAGGTTCTATTGATTGTTGCCCTAGGACTATCCACTATCATACTTAGTTATGATAGACATATAGGACTATTATCATTTCATTTGGAACCCTATTTTGAAATGAAAGAAGGTTGGAAAGTTGTCTTAAGGTTTATAGAAAATTACTAAAAGATGTAATGATGGATATCTTCACAAAAAGGAGATTTTTCAAGAGTTTATGGCTATCATAATCCAAATAACAGTCTACTCTCATGCTAGGAAATTCATAACAGCCCACAAGATCATAAAATCTCAATTCTAGTTTAGTCTCTTATGAGCCCTAATAGAAAAACTATCAAACTATGACAAAGTAGTTATTGGAGCTCATAGAACATAGGAATGTTCTATCTAGATTTACAAGTAGATATGGGGTCCCTCCATGTTAACCTCTCTCATTTTTTCAACTCAACATCATTTGAACATTCCAACAAGGAATGCATATTCTTGCAAAAAGTGTCAATTGAGAGTAGTCCAAATATGGCAAGAAGAATATTTTGTGTTTCATGTGTCATGGATTAAAATTGACTACACCAACATGTTCAAATGGGTGGTTGAATGTTATGGAATGCCTATATTTTTTCCCCAAAACACCTAATCATTTCAAGCTATATTATTCCAACACAATCTCTTAAGAGCCCTAAGTGCAAAAAATTGTCAAACTATGAGGCACTGATTCATGGAATTTGTGGCACATTTGAATGTTTCATCTAAACCTACAACTTCATGCAAGGTCCTTCCATAATATAATCTCTCATTTTTTCTTATCTCCAAACCATTTGATTGTGGCGATGATGTATAAAAAGTTACAAAAGGTGTCATTTACATGTTTAGCCGAAACTTCTAAGAGCCATATTTTGTGTTTCGTATATTGTAAGGAAAAACCTCCCACACCAACATGTATAGGTGGGTGGGTGAATTCTAGGGAAGACCATTTTTTTCA
>VDFB02346459.1:0-10257 GCA_007258455.2 Sequoia sempervirens
AAAAAGGGGTAAAAACTTTATTAATAATCAGAGAACAACATTACAACACATCAACAGGCCAAAGCCCGAGAACCACCAGAACCAACCAAGAACCTAAAATCCACATCACTCAGCATCCCTAGTATTACCATCTTCAGAAAGAATCCCCTCCAAGTCGTGGCGGAGCTCCCGAGAAACTTGTCCCAGCTCATCAACATTCCAACCCTCAGCGTGCTCAGAAGCCCACCAAGCCAAACAATCTGCCGCTTTGTTCCATTCCCTCGGAATGTGAGCAAAGGACACCATCTCCATCATGGAACTAATCTGCAAAATCTGTTGAACCAACCTAGCCAACTGCCAGTGAACACCAGAAGACTTCCTTTCCTTTAGCAAATTTATCAAGACTTGCAAATCAGACTCACAGATAACCTTGCGCCATCCCAAGGAAAACGCCCGCTCAAAGGCGTATAAGATTGCCAAACCTTCCATCAAATTAATGGGTTGCACCCCCTCATGAACAGAAAAGAAGAAGATCGTTGACCCCCTAAAGTCTCTGCCAATCCCCCCAACCCCAGTAGGCCCAGGATTACCCCGAGAAGAGCCATCTGTGTTGATCTTCAAGACGCCAGTCGGAGGGGGCACCCATCTACCCATCCTAAGAACCTTTTGCCGCTGGCTCCGACCTCGCCTAAGACTAGCAAACGCCAAAGCCGACCCTTGAATCCCCAATCTATCCACCACTGTAGCATCCCCTTTCGCCAGGGGAAATCCAACATCACATTTAGCCGCCACCGTTTCCTGAATCATACCCAAAATTCTTTGCCAAACTTGCTGCACAACCATTTTCTCACCACGGAAAATTCTACGATTTCTCTCAAGCCAAATTTGCCACAGGATGAAAGTAGGCCCCACATACCACACCTCCTGCAAAAAAGAGGCCACCGAAGGAGGCCTACCCAAACTGCTCCAAAAGTCAACCAAAGAGGAGGCATGAACACAGGGACTGTTCCACACTCCCCACCAGAAATGCCACAGCTGCGTAGCAAAGGAGCAACGAAAGAACAAATGAGCAGACTCTTCTTCCCCTCCCCCACAGAGAACACAAATAGAGGGGCCCTGAAATCCTCGCTTCTGAATGTTGTCCCACGTCAAACATCTGTTCCGGGCTAAGGTCCAAACAAAACAATTACACTTTGGCCAAGAAAAGTTATTCCACACTCTCCTCCACCAGGGAGCCTCCACCCCTTCTAGCTTACGAGCTAACAAAACCTGATACCCAGAAGCAACAGAATAGACCCCCTTAGGATTAGGAGACCAAGAGAGGACATCCCCATCCCAGAGGGAACTGCATCGCCTTCTAGCCAGGATATTATGAAGCTCAGTGCATTCTTCATTCAATCCAACGTCTGGCCATTCATCAGGTCGCTTCCATCTCGCTAACACCTGTTGGTTATTAACAGAGAAGGCCATAAAATCACTCACCCTAGACCAACCAGCCGCAAGAAACCTCTGGCACAGCAACAACAAATTAGGGAACTGAGAAGTAATGGGAGGAAATCCATCCCAAGAATCAGACCAGAAGTGAGCCGACGACCCCCCCCTACATATCCAGAAAAGGCCATCCTTAACAAGTGCAGCACCTCTCTTAAGCGTACTCCAAATCATCGAGCCTCTCCCCTCTAAGGGAAATCTGGGAATATCCTGCCAAGCAACCCCAGGGAAGTATTTATGAGATAAGATCCTAGCCCAAATTTGATCCTGCTCCACACACCATCTCCAATACAATTTGGCAGCCAGTGCCTCCCCGGTCAAGGACGACTGCCTTAACCCGAGACCACCAAACTGACGCGGGCTACAAACAGTATCCCAGCTAACAAGGCTCCACTTCGAAGACAACAAGCTACCAGCCCAAAGAAACTTCTTGGCTAAAGCGTCTAAATCCTTAAGAAATCCCATCGGGGCCACCTGAAGCATACATCTGTATGTGGGAAGAGCCTGTACCACCGACTTGAGCAACTGAACACGGCCAGCAAAGGATAGCCACCTATGAGTCTAGTGATTAACTTTCACCCGAAATTTATCCAGAATATTCTACCAAGAATCCTTAGGCAGCCTACCAGCAGAGATAGGCACACCAAGATAGATCAAAGGAAGCCCTCCAATTTGAAATCTCAAGATATGGGCAATCCTCCGCTGAATGGGCCCAGGGGTGTTAAAGAAGAAGATGGAGGACTTATCCTCATTAATCCGTTGACCCGAGGCAGCAAGATACACATCCAACACCTTGCGCAAAGTGGAAGCTTCCCTAATAGTAGCCATACCCATCAGAGCCGTGTCATCCACAAACTGTAAATGGGATTGCGGAGGCAAATCGCCTCCCCACCGCCACCCCTGAATAACACCCAAGTCGACATTCCTTCTTATCAGACGCCCCAAACCTTCCACAAGAAGAATAAATAAATACGGAGAAAGGGGATCTCCCTGACGCAACCCCCGAGAAGCTCCAAAAAGTTTAGAATGCTCCCCATTAGTTAACACAGAGAAGGAAACTGAGGTAACACAACTCATAACCCACTGAATCCATTCATTTCCAAACCCAAAAGCTCCAAGCACCCGCTGGAGGAAAGACCACCGGACTCGGTCATAGGCCTTAGCCATATCTAACTTGATGAACATCGCCTTATCATTGGAGCTGGCCATTGAGTGAATGGTTTCCGAAGCGATAACAACCCCATCCAAAATTTTCCTGCCTTCCACAAAACCACTCTGTTCCTCTGAGATCAACATTTTCAACCACCTTTTTAATCTCTCAGCAATTAGTTTGGAAATAATTTTGTAAATCACATTGCACAAGGAAATAGGTCTAAATTGACTTAACCTATCCGCCTCATCACATTTAGGTATGAGAGCGAGAAAAGTAGCATTCAAAGCCCGTAACATCTGCTTGTTCTTCTGGGACTCCTGAACAACAGCCAATAAGTCCAACTTAATAATATCCCAGAATTCTTGAAAGAATTCAATCGGGAAGCCATCAGGGCCAGGAGCCTTCCCTTTCTTCATTCGGAACACAGTCGCCTCCAACTCCTCCAAAGAAACATCACCCATGAGATGCTCATTCATTTCCCTTGTGACCAAAGAGGGAATACAGGAAAGAACCTGAACCACCTCAATAGATCCACCATGCCCATCCTCCTTAAATAAAGATTCAAAATACTGCACGGCTTCATTCGAGATTTCCTGAGAAGAAGAGAGCTGCTCCCCTCTTTCATTAACCAGAACTGAAATGGAATTACCTTGCCTCCTGGCTTTTACCGAGTTAAAGAAGAAAGCAGTATTTTTATCACCTTCTTGAAGCCACTCAATTCTGGCCTTCTGCTTCCAAAATATCTCCTCTCTCAACTCACACTCCTCCAACACCTTAAGAGCCCTGGCTTCATCCTGGAGCAAGCCAACCGTCACTCCCTCTTCCCTGATCACCCTTGTGATGCCATCCAAATCAGCTTGAGCACGAGCCTTATCATGGAAAATATTTCCGAAGCATTGTCTATTCCACTGTTTGAGCTGAGATTTGGTAAATTGAAGTAATTTAGCAAAAGTATACATCACCGTACCATATGAAGGTCTACCAACCTTCCACCAGTCCGCCACATGGGCATGTAAAGAAGGGTCCCGCAACCACATGAGCTGAAACTTGAAGGAAGGAGAACGAGGCACACGAGCAGAAGAAATGGCAAGCTTAATGGGCCAGTGATCCGAACCCCTCCAATCCAAGATTTCAGAGCAAGAGGACCACAAGCCACCAATCCAATAGCAGGAGACCAGGAAGCGATCCAACCGTTCTGAAATGCTGTTATCCCCTGTCCTCCGGTTGTTCCAATTGAACCGACCATTACTGGGCTTGATGTCAACCAAATTCAAAGAAGAGATGTTTTCTTGCAGAAGAAATGCCGAGGGGTCCAACCTTGCATTACCTCCACGCTTCTCAGCCAACTCAGCAATGGCATTGAAGTCACCAGCCATAATCCACGGATGAAGAGGAACCATGCTACGCACATACGCAATATGGGACCATAGCAACTGTTTTCCAAGAAGATCAACAGGTGCATAAATATTAGAGAAAAGAACAGACTCTCCCGTTTCAAACCAAGAAGCCACCATAGAAATAGAAGACTTAAAGGACATCCACCAAAGAGGGCGAACCTTCCGGGGGTTCCATAAACAGGCCACACCCCCAGCAGAACCACTAGCCCCAACACACTGGCACTCACCACTCCCCCATAACTTGGGCATCATACCTATCATATCCTCAATCGATAACTTAGTCTCCTGCAGGAAAAGAACATCAGGAACATTACTTCTAATCAATTCGCGAACAGCTTTTTGTCGAGGGCCACTATTCAAGCCCCTCACATTCCATGATAAAACAATCATTTCAGGGAGTTCAAGAAATGAGAATCCAGAGTCTTGACCGACCCCGACTCCACCAAGTTTTCCCCTGTTAATTTAATCTTTTCCAAATCCTTCTTACGACCAAGCTTGGAAGATTTCTCTCCCCCCCCTTTTTTTAGGTCCTTTTGGTGAATACCCAAAGGAGATGGAGACTTGACACTCCTCCCGATAACAACACCGTCACTTGACCCCGGAGGAGGCTCATCCCCACCAACCTTCTTCAACTCAGCCACAGGAACTGACTCCGCTAGGACACCCAAATGAAGATCCGTGACCATCTGAGAGCCATCACCATCCATTGCACCCTGAGCTGCCTCAGAGACTAGACCATTCTGTCCTGTACTCAGAGTTCCATGATCAAGGTTTACCAATCCCGGATTCACTTCTTGCTGGCTAAGATCATCTAACACTTCAAATCTATTAAAAGTGTCCTCCTCCTGTCTCTCTTTCAAGGTCCTCTTTTGACCCCTATTCCTGTTGCGCCCCTTGACAGGTACAAAACCATCTGCAGCTTCCCCATCACCAGGGATATGATCCTTCCCCCTGTCAGTCATAGGAGGGTTGCGAGGAACCTGAGGAGAAGGTGGCTCCATAGGCCTAGCCTTTGGACACCGACGCAGCAAGTGACCATATTCATGACACAGACGACAACGGAATGGAAGAGTCTCATAATCCAAATACTGCACCCAAGAGTAAGAGCCTACACACATATCTATAGAGTCTGGCAAGGGTTTACCCAAATCAATTTCGACACAGATGCGGGCATAAGTCATTACCTTTCTATCCAGAGTTTGCTGAGAGGAGCCAACAGGTTTTCCAAGCAAAGCTGCTATCAGTTGCAGAATATCATCACGACAACATTCCACTGGAAGTCGAGGAAGTTTGACCCAAACCGGAACCCAATTCGGAAGCTCCACCGAAGGGTTGAAACCCGCATGCCAGGGTTTGATAAACAACCCCACTTGGTTATAAAAATAGGGACCACCCTCAAAGACCCTATTCCGATCCGCCATGCAGTCAAAAGTAACCATAAAGTAATTGTTAGCCAACAACATAATGTCCATTTCACCTTCCGGCGACCAGGTCCGTCGGGCCCAAGACACCAAAAATTGAGGAGAAACCCTCATCCCCAAAAATTTGCAGTATAAGGAGTGTCTGGAATAATAATCAATATCTTCAGCTATCATCTCAGGTGGAATTACCAGCGTAGGTCTCTCTTTACACCGCTCGAGGCATCCATTAACTTTAGTGATGCGGGACCCCCCCGACATGCGAACACCGCCATCTATCGAGTCATGAGAGAAAAGGCTATTGTCAATAACTTTTGTTGCATGCACTGGCGACTTTGAGCCAATTGCGGAACGAAAGTCCATGCCAGAAGGGTCCTGCGAGGCCTCCCCCAAAGACATTGAGGCAGCCATCATGCCAAAGGAAAAACTACGAAACCCCAAAATTGGGTGAGGGAATCCTCCCCACACCCTTCCTCTTATCGCCACCCAACGTCAAAATCCCACACCAACAATCCTCCCGACCAGCGCAGTAGAGAGACGAGATGACGGCAACGGGCAAACAAAGCCCCAAACTAAACAGCCAAAACGCAGGGATCAAAAGCCCCGCGCAGCAACCACCACCGATCTGAGGCAAAACCGACAGGAAACCCTACGAGGAGAGCTTCCCACGCCAGGAAAAAGGGAGGAGTGCGCAGGAAAAACGGGCTTAAACCCACGCGCGAACCAAAACGGCACAAAGGAGCCGCAGCCAGGTCAAAAGCACAGTGAAAAAAACTAACCCCAACCACTTCTCTTCACATGCACAGTGGAAAAACGACGTAACTAGGGCACGGATGCCCTAGCTCAGTTAGAGTCGGCATAAGAAGCAAATCCAAGATAAACTTTAAACCTCTTGAGATTTTAGATAGGCTTTATTCTTTGTATTTTTCATTTTACTATCAAATTTTTTTCTAAAAATCAGATTTGTTGTGACTAGCTAACTCTCTAATAGTTGTGACTAATCTTCGTTTGCAGCGTGTGGCGGTTACTATTCGTGTGTCGAAGATCATTTCATAGAAGACTACTAATTCATTGTCTCCAGGTTTGAATGTCAAAGATGGAATAAGAAAACAATGTGATTGTCTTTTTATAGATTAGCAAACATTTCATTTTGGGGCACATAAAAAGAACTTTCATGTTTGCTTTGCTTGACTGTGTTTGCAAAATGGTAGGTGAGTATGCTCTCACTTGGTGAAAACTTGGTGATCAGAAAACCAAACCCATTTTTATCTGTTATTACCCTGACTTGGTATATCGGAGTATCCTCTTCCCTCGCGCTTTCGGGCGATCTTGGGTGTAAGAGAAACGGTTACCAACTCTAGAAATTGGGCCTGCCTGGGGATTTCATCACCCCAACGCGACTCAAACCGGAAACGGAGCTAAATCCAGGCTACCCCCGACCGGTATATAAATGTAAACCTTAAGGGAAAACCTAAGGTTGCTTGTGCGAACGTGTCATACGGACGGAGTTGTACTCCCTTAAACCCTGTTGAGCTTAACCTCTTCAGGCTGGAGTGCCACCTTAATGGTGATTAATCTCTTTCCCCATGTATGGCCACTCGAACGGGGGTCCCTAACTAAAAAAGTTTGTGTAGTAAGCCAAAATCTTTCTATTTGCTAGCGCAGCACCGGTCGGTGTGAAGGCATCCACACTTTCGCAGTTTGTAGTAGATGTGATCAGCTCACCATGGGAGTTTCATGTGGGTTGGAAGCTTGGTTGGCCTGAGAAGAGAGTGCACTATAAGGGGGAGCCCGTGCAGCCAAGCTTCTAAATTCACACGCTACAGATATGCAGTTGGGGAAACCCGCGTGGAATCTAGTGAATATTGTCATGGCCTAACATAGGATTGTACTTATCTGATGTACGATTGGTTACATTCAAAACATTGTGCTTGTCAAGTGCTTGTTGGATTACTCAAACAATATACACAACAGTCACAAATCTGGACACAAACAATCGACCTTGGACAACTCAGACTTTTCAACAAAACATCATAAAACAATCTCAGTCCTCATTTTGAACTTAGACTTTGCATTGTTCATCTTAGTCATCATTTTGAACCTAGACTTTGCATTTATAACATTAAGTCCTTAGTCAAACATCATCATCTTAGTCCTCATATTGGCTTTCACAACCTTGTTATCAATCATTTCCTTAGGAAAACGTCATCATCATCTTGCATTGTCATCCTTTATTCCAAAAATACAAAAAAAATTAGTGACATGACTTGTCATCTTAGTCTTAATTGTCCTTTAGCATTAGTCATTTTCTTTAGACAACATTGTCATATTGCATCCCTTGTTGTCAAAAATCCAAAAACATAGTCTTGCATTGTCATCCTTTATCCAAAAAATCTGAAAAACATAGGTTGTCATCATCCTCACATTTAGTTGTCATTGGCATCATCCTCACTTGAGCAAATACCTTTTACGGTTGAGACTAGGCTTCAAAGACAACAACGACAAATGGAAAACTTTGGACAAGATTCCAATCCCAACATTGACAATAACACTTATGACACAAACCAACATTGGACTTTTTATGACCCATTTCTTGAACGTACAATCTTCCATGAACATGCCATCTTCATCACAAAAAATTGAACCATTCATACAAAAGAGAGACCAAAATGGTGAGTATATTTCCAAAGACATAGAAAGTACAGGTGTAAAATCACGATATTCTCCTTTGTAAGAATTAGTCTTCACGTGACCCATAAAGGTATCTAGCCATGCTTTTGGGCCGAAGGGGCTAAGTTGCCACAAGGCTTTAGCATAAATGCTTTGCCACCATGCATTCTGCCCTCCCACAGTCACTTGGTCACTTATTTTACAAAATCACGCCATTAATTGCAACAAGCGTCCACTTGTACCCTTGTCCTAACCTTGACAGGGGAAGTAACTATCAATAGTCCATTCCAAGCCTCCATGTCGTCCTTCACCTATTAGACTGCATCCAGATGCATCGCCATCAGTCATCCTACCAGCTCATCTCAAATTCCCCACATCATATGCGATCTGTCAGAGTCTCCGTATTCTCTTTCAATCAAACACCCACGCAATCGGTTGAACTCTCCATGTCATATCCTTGTCGGCTAAATAGTTAATCGGTCCAAGACTCCATGTCATATCCGGTCCAAGTCCCTACTTCATACCCTTGTCCTTCATATACTAGTCCAATGCAAGTACCCATGTCCTATCCTAGTCCTTCATATACTAGTCCAGTCCAAGTTCCCATGTCCTATCCTAGTCCTTTGGTCATTAATCATTTTCAAGTCACCCCCTCACAAGCCACATCTAGTCATGAAAATTCTATCATAGTCCAAAGTCAAATCCCATTTAATAAACTTGAGGATACATGTCAAAATGAAAGCCCAAAGCATGACATTATAGCGTCACCCTCATGTCAAGAACAAAGTAGTCTATCCCATGACCCTATTTTCGAAAACGCCATCTTTGACCAAGACCCTACCATTGACCAAGAAATCCAAATCCATGACAACCCCATCTTGGACCAAGACCCTACCATGGACAAAGAAATCCCAAATGATCCACTCCTTGACCTTTATGCCATTCATGATCAAACACTCGCCGACCCTATAAAAGCCTTGACTATTGACACTTGCCTTCATGGGACACATAGACGATATTCCTCCAGAACAAGAATCTTCCACTAAGGACATGCTTGCATATGATCAAGTTATAGCTAAAACCATTGGGCTCTATGACATTAAAAATAATGATGGCTTTGACATTGCCTTGGAAGCACCAACATAATTATTTGAACCTGACATGTCGCATGATCAAACCAAAGATATCAGTCAGGAATATGTCCAACATGACAATGAAGCTAAGACATGTTATCAACTAGGGTCATCTATCTTTGTCAGAGCAGGATTTCTCACAGATGAAAATATTACAAGTGACAGTGTCCATAGACATCATGATGGGTTAGCATCTTGCTTTCAAAGCAACAAATACCCCATCGCAAACAGAATCTTTCAAAGCATGCAATATCAAGGCAAAGGACTAGGCATACACGACAAGGTATTCTAGAACCAATACAGCTTTAGGCAAATTATAGACATCAAGGTCTTGGCTATTCCTCAGATAGAAAATCAAACGATGTCAGTGGTACCTCCTTGATCTTGGGGGCAACCTTGTCATATACAAATGTCAAAATGGAATCCATGAGAAATCCTTGTCATAAGATTTCTGCCAACACCACCTCCACCCACACCATGAACCATCATTCCATCATAAATAAACCTTCCCTTTGGAACTAACAAAAACAAAAGTCTTACAAGTCAAAAGATCAAAATCAAATGTCAAAGGCCATTAAATCAAACAAAAGGACAAGTGGACAAATGAAATTAAAATGGATCCCAAAGAAAGATGGATCAAACAAAGACATCAAGTCAAATACAAAAGTCAATCACAATGTGGAGCCACAAGACAAGAGGACTCCCACATATAACACATGTCCACCTCTTTAAAAATGTTCATCAATCAAGGCATATAAAAGTGTTGGTTCCAAACGCCATCCCTCCAAAATCCGTCATACACCATCCCAAGTTTGAAAAATAAAAAGTCATTCATCCAAATGTCCAAACAACCTCTCCACGTCTACCATCATTTGTCATAATCCTACTTCTCGCCTAAAGTCCAAAAATCCTACGTCACAAATCCGTCACATCATGGCAGTAACTCTTTACCACAAGGACTCTCATGGCACTCTATTGCGATGTGCGTATTTTTGATGAGCCAATTCTAGTATCGA